>BQNB010044551.1:5664-41474 GCA_026074375.1 Tanacetum coccineum
CGGGTACACTGCCCGTTAAAGTGTTGTTTTTGGTTAAGTCAGCAAAATATAAATTTAAAACTTGAATCCTCAAAATATACACCGCACAACTACACATTTTGGTTTTTGGCGCCATTGCCGTGGAGTAAAATTTAATATACACCACACAACGACACATCAATTCCTGCTTGTTTGCTTATTCTGTTTGTGTGATACGGCGTATTTAGTTTACTGAATACGACGTATTGATTATTTAAAAGTTTTTCTAGTAAGATTATTGCAGGATGGACGATCCAAACATTACTATGGAAGAATACATCAGGCTCGAAGAAGAAAAAGCTTGAAAACGTAGGAAAGTGTTTAATTGGGAAACTGCTAAGTATGGTAAAATCTGGTATGATGAAGACATTCATGACCTCAGATCCGTTGAAACCGAATTCCCAGCTATAGCCTTTAATGACGGGGTATCTTCTGAAAAAACACCTTCTTGTGAATCCACGGTAAGTTCTCTTAACGATGAAATTGAATTTAGAATTTCATTTGACGATTCTGACGATGAAGATTACACGGTAATTTTTAACAAAAACTTGTTTTCTTATAAAATAATTTCTACCAATGATTTGAAAAAGGATTCGGAAAATGATAATGAAAAAGTCAATATGCCTTCACTTCCACCATCCGAGCCTATGGTCAGTTGTCTTGATGATTTAGACTTCTTTAATGATTTTGAGAATGAATTTCCATCTATTGTTTACAATGATGCTCAAACGTCTAAATTAGATTTATTAACTGAACCGATTTTAAACCCTCAATATATCAATGAATTTGATTTGAATGATGAAACATCATTGTCCGAATATGATGAAGAGGAACAAAATGTTTTGTACTTTAATGATCTATTCCCCTTCAACATTATTCATCCTGATGATTTAAAGTTAGAAAAAGACAATGATGATAATGAGATCGATATAATACAATCTTTGAGGGGTAATGAAATTACACAAGGGTCAAATATGCTTTCTGAAACAATTCACGATAAAATCACTAAAACTTTCAGAACGGGAAGTTTTGTCATGAACTTAAAAGTAAATATCGTGATTTGGAATTATTACGGAATGCTATTCTATCTCATTATGAATTTATATGTGCCGTTTGGCGTTCCGTTCGACCCTAAACGGTATTATAAGGATGGTGGTTGATTAAGAATTTTGCGGAGGCTAAGGTACATTTTTTTTGCTTTATTAAAATTAGGAAAATTGGTCTCCAAGGACGGATATGGCATATTATGTTAAAACCTATACGGCGTATCCACTGTTTTTAACTTAGGTTGACTAAGTCAACAAAATTCGCCAATACGGCGTATTAATCAAATACCAATATGACTTATTGAGTCTGGGTATAAAAGCCTAACTAATACGCCAGATTGAGTTATACCACTACTTTTTCACTCCACACACACACAAACGATATTCATCGCGTGAAAAATTCTTGGAGATCTCTTGTTCTTGATTCATAATCATACTCTTCGTTGTCATGATCGTACGGTAATAATCTTTCCCCTTTCTCTTTTCGATTTACTATTTCAAATTAAATTTAAGAATTAGGGTTAGGGTTTGATTAATGAAGAGTTAAGTGTTAGGAAGTATGTTTGAATACCTTTACCTCCCCCCTGAATGAGACTTTGACAGTTTTATGAATTACAAATGGGTCAAAATGGGTAAAATGGGGAATCCCCTTTTCGTTTTCATATGGTAGAGCAATACGGCGTATCCACTCACATGGATACGACGTATTGACTTAAATAGGATCTTGAGTTTTCAAACCCATACGCCGTATTGCCTAACATCTATACGGCGTATTGACCATATTGATCCTTATATGGCGTATCCGTTTATGAATACGCCGTATCCACCCTCAGAACAGAATGTTTAAAATTCTATAATATTGGTGCTATTCTCGTTGATTTTACAGATATGGCACCTCTACCACCTCGTGATCAGAGACACTTATGGCTTCGTTATCAGGTAGAGGGATACAATGAGGAGATAGTACACGATTTTGAGCAGAGGCTGGAGATGATATTCGGTAGGCAGGTTAACCGAGTACATATACTTGATTTTGAGGGAATGACTTTGGATATGAGGTAGGATTTGGCCGAGAGGATGAGGATGGTATACACTGGTGACGATGGGCAGGAGGTATTTGTGAGTCACGCGTGGAGGAGATTGTTTGGGATCCGAGCACCTTTAGTACAAGAGTTTATACTCAAGTTCTTCAGCACTTGTAGGATTAGATACGAGATGGGATTAGATGTGGCTGGCACTTTATGTTTTCAGTTGGGAGGTGCTAGGTGTAGTATGACGTGGAGATAGTTTATCCTAGCCCTGGGTTTGCATATTGTCGAGGAGATGGCAGAGGACGGATTCAAAGCATACTGGTTGGGGAGTGAGAGATTGATCCTCGATAAGGGGGATCTTAGTGATTACTGGGTTAAGATTTCTTCTGGCAGGGACTTTTTGTGAGGCGCTCCTTTATAAACTTACATTAGAGATCCGGTTTGGAGGTTGTGCCACAGATTGATCTCTTACAACATTTCTAGGAGGGGGCAGACACCTGAAAAGGTAACTGCCACTGACCTATTTTATCTTTGTAGCATGGATCGAGGGGTAGCTAACATCCCGTATATGTTGGCACAGTACTTGTTCAAGCATGCTGAGGGGAGGAAGAGCGGAGCCAGGTTATCTAGAGGTCATTTTATTGGACGTCTTGCTCATCACTTTGGTCTGGTGAGTGATGATGCATTGAGAGGATTATATGTTGTGGCCCGTGAGTTGCCATTGATTAACATGGGTAAGCTTGTTAAGCTCAACATCTACATAGAGATAGGAGATGACTAGGCTTGGGTAGCCCCGGGACCAGAGAGGCAGCAAGTTGTTGCGGCTGGTGCCCCTGGAGCCGCTGAGGATGCTCCTGCAGTCGATGAGGGTGTTCAGGCAGATCCAGCACCCATACAAGCACCTCAGCAGCAACCACCACCACCTTCTACCATAGGTAGGACTATGCCTCAGAGATTAAGGAGACTTGAGGAGGAGGTGCAGGGGTTACGACAGGGTGTCAGGACTTTACGAGGACTTGTGAAGAGATTAATGATCGATCAGGGGAGATTCTCCACATGGATGATTTCATGTATAACACAGCTCATGGAGGCTAGCGGGCAGACATTTTAGGTATTCGATGGGACCTTCCAGGGGAGTTTACCTGCAACATTCCAGAGATGCACCAGGCGAAGGACTGGCGAGGCCAGCACTTCCACAGCCCAGTAGGACCCACAGCAGTCAGACCCATGATCCCTTTACTCCTTATCTTTTGTTTCTATCTCCTGTACATTTATATTATTTATATCATGTTGTACCTAAACTTAAAACTGCTTATCTTTTGTATATATATCATGGTATGACGTTTTGATTTGTTTGTGTATGATAGAATCAAGCCTGGCAGTACGTTCAGCACCATAGTTCATGAATATATTACGGAACTAAGCAGGGTATTCACACCAAAGAGCAGAATGGAGAAGAGAGAGTGATTCCAAGTGTGTGGAAGCTGAAGAAAAAGTCTAACTTAAAGAATTCGCTGTAAACAAAAGTGCTTCCCGGGAGACAACCCGGAATGTTATTTAATTTTATCGAGGTTGTCTTCCCAGACATCAATACGGCGTATCCGCTCTATACCATACGGCATATTGATTATCTGGACGTTATCAGTCTTTACGTTTTATGCACTTTTAAAAACATTATTGTCAGTTCTGTCAATACGGCGTATTCATGCACATGATACGGCGTATTCAACAGACTGACCCGTATTTAGATACTTTTTACAGGTTTCTCAATACGGCATATTCTAGTTTATGGATACGGCGTATCGATCTCCTGTACAGTTTGTTTAGTTTAGTTTAAATTAACCGTAGGTACCAAGATGGGAATGCATGTTTTTCCTATTATTTACATAAGACCTTGAAAGCAAAGAAATATCGATGAATCTTGGTGGAGAATTTACAAATCTGGATATCTTGAAGTGTTGGAGTCTTGAAACTTCAAGGCGGCTGTTCAACACAATCTTGCTAATAAACTCAACATGGAGAATCTACCGAGCAAATATCAGGGGAGTTTCTCATTCTAATTCTTTTTAATTCCCGTATTTAATGTTTTATCTATACAACGAGGACTTTGTATAATTCAAGTGGGGGATGGAATTAGAATGTTTACTTGTATTAATTTTCACACTAAAATGCTTAAATTATGCTCAAATTTAAAAAATTTCAAGCATACTTTTATGAAATTATTTGATACATAACCCGCACATAATAACCCTTATTAGATATTATGAGGATTTAACCTTATCCGTTTCCAAATGTTTACCCAAATTCCACAACATATGAGTGTACCGGTGATGTTGTAGACTTTGGAACTTGGCTTGGTATATATATTCGAGACCGAAGTAATAATACTATGGATTTAGATAGAGTAACTTGTTTAAATTGGTAAATTTTAAGATTACACCTAAAACACCTTTACATGTTGCTTATTAACTAACTACATTGGTTAGTTAACCCTCGTATAAACCCTTTGTTTACTCTCATTTTAAGAGTAAGACACCCCTAGAATAACCCGTAGAGCCAATCCTTTAGGAACTACACCAATTATTTTATTTTCATTTACACTTTACGTTTTTAACTTTACACCTTAGCCTACCCTGTTAGATTAAGTTTATTTTACAGTTGCTAGTTGCTTAAAGTGTAAAGTTTGTATTTCCTGAGTCTTGTGTCTATTTTGGTACAGTTGGAAGAAATTTGCACATCGCAAATGGGAATGTATATTATAGTCAAAACTCATGTATTTTTACTATCATCGCAATTAATGGTACATCAGAAGAATGAAGGAATTATCAAAGAAATTATCCGGAATTATTATGATCGTGAAGATGGTGAAACTACACCGAGTTTCATAGTATAGTGTTAGCAAAAAAATAGAAAAATCGCAATAAAAAAAGAGAAAGAAAGTTTGAAGATAATCGTTTTGCAACTACCGAAGGAATTACACAAAGGATCGATTATTCGTTGATATAAATCGACGATGTAGAGTATAGTATAAAGTGGAAGATATCGCCACTTGCCTTGTAAAGTATGTAAAGTATAGGATGATTAGGAAGTTGACCGTTATGGGAACGCCAACTTAGGCTGTTATTTTTTATCTATGATCAAGACGTTTGTAAATAGGTGTGTCTTTATCATGGTATCGGGCGGGAAAAAGTGTCTAGCAACTTGTATTTGTAGACTTAATCTATTTTGTGTTGTAATTTTTATTAAAACAATTTATTTCCCTTATCCTAATCAGTAACCATGGGATTTCTATGCGAATGAGGATGGTGATCGACCGTGCATGACTATTTTTCGTCCATACGGCCATGTATGCATTTTCTCAGCTACCTTTGTTAGTTTATTACTGATTGGGAAAGTTTAGAAGAATCCATACCTTATATTACTCAACTATCCTGACTCTTAAGCTGTTCGAGGTGGGTGTTAGCAGTTTTACATGTGTCATCTATTCACTGCTAACTTGAGGACAAATAAATGCTTTAACAGAAATACCTAGGATACATTTTTATAGACTTCAAAAGGCTACTTTAGGACAAGTAAGATGCAATCAAGTGGGGTGGAATCTTGATGACATCAAATAACATCTATTTTATAGCATCATTTATCCCATGTAATTAACCCATTTTGTTTAATTATTGCAAAGAATTATTACTTAATCGTTTATATTTAAGAATTGTAGTAATTATGGACTACTTGGTGAATATTAGCAAAAGGCGCGCATTTTTAGGCTTAAACAAAGATATTTTGAAGATTACTATTCTAATAACCAATACGCAGTATCCATCAAGGAAGATACGACTATCTGTTGCCAGCACTCACCAAAGACCACAAAGGAAACAAGTTTAATACGCCGTATCCAGTGAAGACCAATACGTCATATTGGAGATATAGTATGTGAATATTTTAGAAGATATCAAACATGGTCCATACTCCAAGAAACCCCAATATGCCGTATCCAATACCTTGGATATGACGTATCGACACTAACTCTAGACCCTATAAATACAAAACTCAAAAACGCGTTTTAAGTGTGCTAATCAAATACTTGATTACCAAAAACCAACAAAAGTCAATTTTTTTAGAGGAGAAAAAAGAGCAGAAGAGTGTTGCAACGTAATCCAAACCATTGAGACAACAAAGTAATTTCTTAACTTTTGAAATCGTATCAGTTTTTGAATCATTCGTTAACTCGTTAGTTTACCTTGGCTAAGCCATACTCTTGTGTTTAATTAGATGATTGAAAGGCTAATACCTTCGGGTAATAGCCATTATTATGAAGATCCTGAATATTTTGGTTTTTGTATTATATCTCGATTTCTTAATTTAATCGTATGTAACTGCCTTTCAAAGTTTAACAATATAACTAGTTTACGTGCTTTTGTATGTGACCTACTCATTTCAACTGGATCTATGATACGAACCAATATCTAGATTGTCAGAATAAGCTCTCCCATTATAGTGATTTTTATACATCTAGAATCAAAGAATCAACAAATATTCTCCTACTAAATTCAGCTAAGGATACGCTTCTGGCTTAACCAGTTTAACAAATTGCCTTTAGGTTTATTGAACAGTTTTCTAGTAGGAGAATCTAATAATTCAACAAATAAAGTTTTGATTCCCTTGATAGTTGACAAGTTGACTACAATATGTATAAATTGCCATTTTAAGTACAGTAAGTGAGTAACAGTCTCTATGAAGCTGGGGTTTTAACAAGATCACCATTGAAGCATTAATCCCAAAGAATAGATATAATCCAGCAAATAAGAAGCTTTAATATGGATGCATTTAAATTGTGACAAAATTAATAGTGTCCTATGTTGACATAGGATGAAGTCCCGCCTAAGTCTAAGAATGATATGCCTACTGTCATTCGAGATAAGTAATCATTTCACTGAAATAAACAAACAGACGTGGAGTACTAAATAAAAAAAGTGTTAGGAACAAAAAGGCAAAGGGTGTGCAACTTCTAATCAATTATTTAAGGTAATAACAGTTTTCTACTATAAGCTTAACCGCATCTTTATCTGCTGTTAAATTGCTTACGTGGGTTTAAAGCGTCTTGATTGATTGTATTCACCACCAACCCGTGCTAGCTCTCAGCTGAACTCCCCTTTTAAACCTGATAGAATAAGATTAGAACTAACAAGGGTAAAGCATAGTTTTGACATAGATAGAACTAACTTAGATTATATAAACTAAAATATAATAAATTGAAAGATTTAACCTCGCTTCAAGTGTTCGACACCCTACTTACCATGAATCTACCACTGACCGGGTACATTTCCCGTTAAAGTGTTGTTTTTGGTTGAGTCAGAAAAATATAAATTTAAAACTTAAATCATAAAAATATACACCATACAACGACACATCACCATACATTCTTTCAAAAATATGAACGGAGTTTCTTTTTTAAGAATGGTCCCCTTAGGCTGGGTTATATTGGAGAAATCTGGAAGAAATCTCCATAAAAGTCAGCGGGACCTAAAGAAACTTTCATATCCTTTAGCAGTCAATGGGAGAAGGAAGCATAGCAATAAATCAACTTTAGCACAGAACACCACGATACCATCTTAATAAATCTTATGGCACTGATAACAAAACCCGATATTAGAGTCAAGAAAAGAAAAAGAAAGAGATTGATGTAGAGTTTTGTAGAGTTTGTATATCTTGTCTGAGTTCTTGGCATAGCAACCCAAACAGGGTGTATTCTTATAAATAATTAGCTAACCCTTCCACCCCAAATTCACCCAAAAAGTGACTCCCAAATGTATCCCATCCATTTCCATTTCTGTTAATGTTATCTTACACCTACACCCCACAACCCTTTAAAAAGACCTCCTTGATAGTAATGAATAATGCTTGCGCCTAGCGGTGGAGGTTTTATCCTTTACAAAGGCTATGGTAATTTATATGTTGTGACAGGTAATGAGTGTTAATTTTCCGTTTCCGATAGTTGTCATAATTTATTATACACCCGAGTGAAAAAGAGAATCCCAAACACTTATGTGAGGTGCTAGTATATGCTTTTCGTGTTTTTAATTACGAGGTCTAGAAGGTTGTATTGTAAGATGCTTTTAAAGAGTAGGTTAAATGACCCTAATATTGCTATTGCCTAGGTAGAAAATCCCATTTGCTTTAGGACAGGCAAATCCCAAGTGTAGGGGTATTTGATGAAGTGTCATTTTATATACTATTTTAGGGTCATTTAACCCCTTAAATCATGCAAATATGACCAGATTATGTGCTTAATCGTTTGTTTTCAGGTTTTTAGCACTTGGATGACATTTGGAGGAAATACTCATGACTTGGGCTCATTTGGAGAAGAAATGGACAAGACTACGGACCTACACAAAATCTCTTGAAGAATTGTGCATACAGAGCGTGGAGATGGCGTCGCGAGCATGAAGCAACGCCATCGCGATCTATCTAGTAATGGCATCAGGAAATTGACGACAGCGTCAGGACTTAACCGACTCATATCAGACCTAGAAGATTCTATCCCGTGACGGCATCGTGTCCCCAAATGGATGCCGTCGCGATGATTTCTCTATATATATTAAGCCGAATTTAGAGTTTTAGGTGTGTAACTTTGTATAACTTTTGGGATCCAAACTCTAAGTATTTTGTCAGCTTTTAGGCCGACTTTAGGACCTCAAAACCCTATTGTAACTGACCTTAATCCATGTTTTAATCAAGTAAGATTATATATCTTTAATCATTTAATATGTCTATTTGTTGTTTGATTGATCTATGTTCTTGCTTCCTTTATAATATGTTAGGCTAAACCCTCCTTTGTATTTGCTTATGATTGCATGAAAGTTGGATTGTAAATCCTTTTACTGTTGCTTCTTATGATGAATGTGCGCGTTAGGCTTTAGAAAACTAGCCATAAGATACTAAAATGGCATAGACATCTAGGGAAACACGAGTGTGTAGAAAGGATAGTATCGGTAACATTCTTCATACTACCATACCCCTAATATGATTGATCCCTCTTAAGATATTTTAATTGCATTTAATATATTCTTAGGGGCCTTGTAATAGTCTTCATACTACCTTACTTGTGTGTTACCTTAATGGAATATTAAATAGACGGCGGGTTCGTGTAATTCGTTCATGACTTAGGAAATACTTACACAGATCATCACGAGTGTGACAAGGCAACAAGATTAGGAGAAGCAATCTAATGAGTAATGCATGATTAAGCAAATACATTATTTTATCATAAAGTTATCACCAGTAGTTTAGATTATAATTAGTTTATTAATTAGTTAAACAAACCAACCTCTCAAACCATTGATTTTACTGCTTTCTATAAAATATAAAAATACAAAAATAATCTTCTTTCAATCTCGTAGATCTCGGTTAAGCTCTGTTCGAGCCTTCTAAACCTATTCCCCTAGAGAACGATAACAACCCCCAAGTCTTGCCTATACTACACTGCAACGATTAGGTACACTACCTAGGGAGTTGTAAAACTTCTTGTAGAAGTCTACGACTACCATACATCACCCTCCCCAATGCTTGTGATATTTTTTGTCGCAAGAGTAATTTCTTCTGATATCGAAGTTTGAACAAGTATATTTTCCATGATACCTCAAGTGGAGCTCTAGATCTGAATCAGAATGGTGTTGAAGCCTTATTATCAAATGAACCCGAGTGTGAATTCCACAAGGCAAACTAATGCCAGATGATTGATCACCAATGACAACAATTGTTGGGAGAGTAATAGTACCTCCGTCGATGATGTTCATACAACCAAGTTTGTGAACGATGTCGAGAAGTGGACGTACTATATCATTGTACGATGTAAAGAGGGTTGAGGACATCATTTGATTTGATGAACATTGATGATTGTCCACCAAAATAGTTTTTTCTAATGGAAGATCATTAGTAGCCATGTTGTTGATGCTGAAAAAATGCATACACAAATTATATAAGATTAAAAAAGACTTTGAATATTAACTAGTAAATTGCAAAGATGGTTAATAGGTTGAATTGTTTTGTTTGTTCCTTTTATTTAGGTCTCCGTCAATTGATCTTAGATGGTGTTTGATAAAGACTTAATTGACTTAATATGAAAAAAACTGAATTAATTAAGTCATGTGAAAACTGTTTGTTTGTGACTTAATAGAGAAATATGACTGAAAATATTAAGTGGTAAAACTGAGGCTGTCTGCATTAAGTCATCTTTTAATTAAACATGACTTAATAAAAAAAATTAACAAACAAACCCTTACTTTAGTTTGCCTGTTAATTACTTAATTAGCATTTAACTTCCCATATATGGAACTTAAGCTTGGTTTTAAAAGATAAACTACTTTGTTTTGTTTCTTCAAAGATTACGACTCATTTAAAAAATATATAATCTATCATAAGCTCCAAAAATTAAATGTTGTTTCGAATAACTGAAAATAAAAAAGCGGTTTATCTTCGGTTCAATCTCTAGTTTCAGTTTCAGCTTTTTAAGTTAGTTTTGCCTAACTTAATTTTTTTTGAGGAAAGTATCAAGAAGTCCATAGATAACTCGTAAAGGAAAGAATTTTACTGTCGTAATTAACCTTTTTAATAGGTTAAAAATGGGTTAGTGGCATGTAAAATGCTACATTGACTTTTTATTGATTTATTTTTTTCACATTTTGTTCTAGCATTTTTCCATGTATATCACAAATTCTTTAAATATCATATGCACAAATTCCGGTCCTTCACTTTTCTATAAAAAAATAAAAATTATTACACTTGCTAACATAATTGTTAAAAGATAACAAATCATACGTTTTGAATCACACGTTTGTAAAATATAACAAACATAAATTACACTTGCTAACGTAATTGTTGAAATTCCGACACACTTAACCGCAATAAGAAGTTAAAGGGATGTCTAGCTCAAGTTCAATCACACAGATCTTGGTTTTTGTGTCCTCTAGATAACAACACTAGCAGCACTAATAGAGCAGTTAATACTGCTCAAGCAGTTAATACTGCTCATGGAGTTTCTACTAATAGCACTCAAGTTAATGATTCTTAACTCTACAAATATTGATAACTTGAGTGATGCTGTTATTTGTGCATTCTTTGCTAGTCAACCAAATAGTCCTCAACTTGTACATGAGGACTTGCAACAAATCCATCCAGATGACATGGAAGAGATGGATTTGAGATGGCAAATGGCCATGTTGACTATGAGGGCAAGAAGGTTTTTGAAGAATACAGGAAGGAAGCTTACTGTTAATGGCAATGAGACTATTGGTTTTGATAAGTCCAAAGTGGAGTGCTACAACTGCCACAAGAGGGGACATTTTGCTAGGGAGTGCAGAGCTCCAAGAAATCAAGACAACAAGAACAAGGAAAGCTCAAGAAGGAGTGTGCCTGTGGAAACATCTACTTCCACAGCTTTGGTGTCATGTGATGGTCTTGGTGGATATGACTGGAGTGATCAGGCAGAGGAAGGGCCTAATTATGCACTCATGGCTTTCTCATCTTCAAGTCCTGACTCAGAGGTATCCAATGATTCTATTTGTTCAAAATCTTGTTTGGAAACTATTGAACTTCTTAAATCTCAAAATGATCAACTATTAAAAGATTTAAAGAAATCTGAGTTAATGGTTCTAGGTTATAAGACAGGTTTAGAGTCAGTGGAAGAAAAACTTGAAGTTTATAAAGCAAATGAGTCTATTTATTTACAAGATATTAAGGGCTTAAAATTTGAAATTCATATAGGAGAAATAACTATTAGAGAGCTTAGGAAGAAGCTTGAAATAGTTCAAAAAGAAAAAGATGGCATTCAACTTAATGTAGATAAATTTGAACATGCATCTAAAAGTTTAAACAAGCTCATAGAGTGTCAGATAGTTGACAATTGCAAGAAAGGTTTAGGCTATGAAAATTATAATGCAGTTTCACCTCCCTACACAGGAAATTTCATGCCTCCAACACCTGACTTGTCTTTTACTGGTTTAGATAAGTTTGTTAATGAGCCTGTAGTTAAGAACTATAAAGCTATGTCTAGTGAAGAAGAGCCTAAGGTAGTTAGGAAGTATGATGCTGCCTTAAGTATTAAAGAATGGGTGTCAGATGATGAGGAAGAGGATGTGTCTCAGCCTAAAACTGAAAAGAAAACACTTAGGCCTAGTATTGTTAAGAAAGAGTTTGTCAAATCTAAGCAACAAGAAAAAACTGCTAGGAAAACTATTAAACAAGTTGAGCAAGATGGGCAAAATACTCACAGTCCAAGAAGCAATCAAAGAAATTGGAGCAATATGATGTCTCAAAAACTCAGAAGCAATTTTGAGATGTTTAATAAGGCTTGTTATGTGTGTATACGCTTTGATCATTTGCAAGTTGATTGCAATTACCATCAAAAACAGTTTCAAAATCAAAGGATGGTAAAACCTGTTTAGAACAATGCTCAAAGGGTGAATCATCAAAACTTTGCTAAAAAGACTCACCCCTGTGCTAAAAAGAACTTGGTTCCAAGAGCAGTACTAATGAAGTCTGGGTTAGTATCAATTAATACTGCTAGACAAGTTAATGCTACTCGCTCAAAAACAATAGTAAATGCTGCTAGACCAATGTCATATCTTTCTAAAATAGCACATTGAACTATTAAGAGGCCCATTCATAAGAAAACATTAAAAAAGAGTAATATTAATCAATGGGTTAATACTGTTAGGGGTAAAAAAATTAATACTGCTAGGCCAAAAGCAGTAGTTAATGTTGTTAAGAGAAATAATTTTAATGCTGTTAAGGCCTCAGCATGTTGGGTTTGGAAACCAAAGCACAAAGTTTTAGACCATGTTTCTAAACACAACAATGCATCAATCACCTTAAAAATGTTTGATTATATTGATGCACAAGGCAGATCCAAGTCAGTGATGTCTTTGGTCCCTAAAAGAAACTGATTTTCTTATCTAATGTGCAGGGTAATCCACAAATAGATTTACAGGATCAAGGAGTGATTGATAGTGGATGCTCAAGGCACATGATAGGGAACATGTCCTATCTTACAGTCTATAAAGAGATAGATGGAGGATATGTTTCTTTTGGAGGGAATCCCAAAGGAGGGAAAATCACAGGAAAATGTACCATTAAAACTGGTAATCTAGATTTTGAAAATGTGTATTTTGTGTGAGAGTTAAAGTTTAATCTCTTTAGTGTCTCACAAATATGTGATAAAAAAATAGTGTTCTTTTTAAGGACACTGAATGTATTGTTTTATCTCCAAACTTTAAGTTAATTGATGAAAATCAAGTTTTACTTAGAGTTCCTAGAAAGAACAATATGTATAGTGTTGATTTAAAGAACATAGTTCCTAAAGGAGGTTTAACTTGACTTTTTGCAAAAGCCACATCTGATGAATCTAAACTTTAGCATAGAAGGCTAGGTCACTTAAATTTTAAAACCATGAATAAATTGGTTAAGGGAAATCTTGTAAGAGGTTTACCTTCCAAAATTTTTGAAAATGATCAAACCTTTGTTGCTTGTCAAAAAGGAAAGCAGCACAAAGCCTTTTGTAAGTTCAAAACAGAGAACTCAATCAGTCTTCCTTTATATTTGTTGCATATGGACTTGTTTTTTTTTTGAACAGCAACTTTATTAGAAACAACTAGCAAGACGCTAGAATTACAAAAAAAGGAGGTACTAAGGATGAGACTAGTGGCATTCTTAAAGTCCTTTATAACTAGGATAGAAAATCTAGTAGATCACAAGGTTAAGGTGATTAGATGTGATAATGGAACTGACTTAAAAAACAGAGAGATTTGTAAAATGAAGGGTATTTTGAGACAATTTAGTGTAGCTAGAACTCCTTAACAAAATAGAGTTGTTGAGAGGAGGAATGGGACACTAATTAAGGTTGCTAGGACTATGCTAGCTGATTCTAAGTTGCCAACTACTTTTTGGGCAGTAGCAGTTAATACTGCTTGCTATGTGCAAAATAGAGTGTTAGTAGTTAAGCCTCATAACAAGACCCCATATGAACTTTTTCATGGTAGAACACCAACTTTAAGTTTTATGAGACCATTTGGGTGTCTTGTTACCATTCTCAATACCATAGATCACTTAGGCAAATTTAATGGTAAGGCTAATGAAGGTTTCTTTGTTAGATACTTTTTAAATAGTAAAGCCTTTAGAGTATTCAATAGTAGAACAAGGATAGTGAAAGAAAACTTGCATATTATGTTTAGTGAGAGTACACCTAATATTATAGGTAGTGGACCATATTGGCTATTTGATATTGATGCATTAACAAGAACAATAAATTATGAGCAAATTGTTGCAGGTACATAGTCTAATGGTTTTGCAGGTACAAAAGCAAGTGATAATGCAGGTGAAGCTAGAAAGGAGACAGAACCTGTCAAAGATTACATTTTGCTACTATTATGGACTCCTGATCTACTATATTCCCAAGATCCAAAGAGTTCTCATGATGATGAATCCAAACCTTCAAGTGATGATGGAAAGAAGGTTGATGAAGATCCAAGAAAAGATAGTGAATGTAAAGATCAAGAGAAGGAAGATAATGTTAACAACACTAACAATGTTAATATTGTTAGTTCAACTGTTAATGCTGCTGGCACAAATGAGGTTAATGCTGTTGGTGGAAAAACAAGCATTGAACTTTCATTTGATCCAAATATGCCTGCGTTGAAAGATGATAGCATATTTGACTTCTTAAGAGATGATGAAGATGATGATGTAGTGGATGGCATGAACAATTTGGATACAACAATCCAAGTCAGTCCTAATCTAACTACAAGAATTCATAAAGATCATCCTCTTGATCAAGTGATTGGAGATTTGCAATCAGCTACACAAACAAGAAAGATGTCAAAGAATTTGGAGGAACATGGGTTTGTTAGTACTATTCAACAAAGAACAAACCATAAAGACCTTCAAAACTGCTTGTTTGCTTGTTTTTTTTATCACAGGCTGAACCCAAAAAAGTAATTCATGCATTGAAGGATCAAAGTTGGATAGAGGCTATGCAGGAAGAGCTTCTACAATTCAAGTTACAAGAACTTTAGACTTTAGTGGATTTACCAAATGGAAAAAGGGCTATATGCTCTAAATGGGTTTTCAGGAATAAAAAGGATGAAAGGGAATTGTGATAAGAAATAAAGCAAGATTGGTTGCTAAATGATACACACAAGAAGAAGGGATTGACTATGATGAAGTCTTTGCCTATGTTGGGATTAAAAGTCTTCTTGATATTGTTTGAATTACTGTTGTTCATGTTCGTGTTAATGCTGCTCAGCTGGATTTAGTGCTGCTCATGAACTTCAAAGAAAATATGCTAAGTGTTTACTACTACTAGTACAAAGTTACTACTGCTAGTGAATATTATTACTGCTAATGAAAATATGCTAAGTGTTTACTACTGCTAGTACAAAGTTACCACTGCTAGTGAATATTAGTACTGCTTATATGATATGTATTAAGTTATTTGTTTATAGAAAAGATTATGGATATCTTAAGAAAGTATTGTAAGCTGACTAGGACTCCTTGGTGTATAAAAGGAGGTCCTAAGGCATAGAGTTTCATATACAACTAGACGTATAATTCATAGCTTCAAGGTCTTTGTAACCCTAATACTTTAAGAGTATTCGTATTATTATCATTAATAATATTGGAGCTTATTTGTTGAATTGTATGTTCATTGAATTACTGTTTCACTGATAATTCTTCTTAATATTAAAAATTAGATTCTGCATAATTTTAATACATTCAAACACAGTTTCTACTATAGTTGTGTTAGATTTATCTAATATAACTAAACCTTAAACAAGCTTAAGGAATTTGATCTATTGAAGTGGGAAGTCAACATGGACGAATATGGCTTTGTCATTCGCCCGAGTTTGGTTGGAGTAACCATCGAATTTGAGGATTGACCTGTGATCAGGTAGATTAAATTTATGTATTAGATTCATCGTACTCAGCATGTTCTCTTTATCGGAACGTCTCAAAGCAGACAACACGATAAGAGTGTGAGTTACTGTCTCACCGATTGAATAGAAAAAATTGATTTGAAAATCAATCGACGTGTCACTTGCTAAAGTGGTTTTGTGACACATCGAGAGTGTTAATCATTTCAAAAGTTCATCATCAATCGTCAATTCATATACTGGAACAAGTTTGATTCTTGTAGAATCGCACCATCGTTTCTTTCTAGTTGTCACAAGTTTGATTCATAAAGAATCGCACAAGTCACCTACCATGAGCTTGTTTGATGTTGGCTCAAGCAGGATTTCCATCGTCATTGTGAATACTTAAGTATCACTCTGATGTTCTGGCAAAATCACAAGGATAATGCGTAGGACTCTTTATACATTTCTCGTTATTCACATTGTGTGAAATAGCAAGCATAATCTTTGACAAGTGTCCTAATGAGATTTATGGATGATCTCTTTTGGCTCTAGACTCAATAGTGCACTTTGGTTTTAGTGATCGGAGGCTGGAGCAGACTGCCACCTTTTCAATATCAACTAACTCGGAGTGAGAAAGTCGATAGAAATACGTGTAATCTCCGTGAGAAATGAAACAAGAGTCTGTTGAGAGACCTTGAGTGGCTAGGGAGGGTTGTGCATAGCGTCACTGGGTCCATGACTATCTTCAATGTCAGACAACAACTTAGTGTTTCTGACAGTTTATGTATTGACCCGGTTTTTGCCTAAGTGTATGGAGGGCTTCTTTCTTTTCACCCTTTATCCTTACAATTCTTTTTCATTCTTCAACCCCTTCAGCGCTTACCGAGACTTCATGACTAATACCTTGTTGGGTTTGTTCTAGTATTAGCTCCATCTCAGTCGGCACTATTCCCTTATTCTCACTTTTACTCCTTTTGTATCATACCTAAGGACTTCTACACTAACTAGTGGATATCCCTGGGTAGATCCCTCCGGTTCTGGCTGGATCATGGGATTTGAATACCTATGCCTAACCACCTTATAACTCCATAAATTTAAGTACATGGTCGGTCTTTTGGGTATTCCATCACAATCCTTCAAAACCATTGAAAAGTTCAATCAAAGTGTTTGATATAAATATCAAAAGATTTACACTTTGAGAGTTTTTCATCATCACTAAAAGCTCCCCCTTAACATGTGCATCGTAATCGTAGTACATGCTAAGTGTAGAGTGCATTGAGTCCATTTTATATGATCACATTTCAGTACAAATTAGATGCAGTTTAATCACATTTTCTCCCCTTATCCAAAATGTTAATCCCTTGATATTTTGGATATCAATTGATTAAACATTCAGGGATAAAATGTTACACAATATCTATCAGGAACATTTTAATGCTCCCCTTCAATATTTGAGGGTATATAAGACAGTGCTGAGTACAATAATTTGAATTTTTTTGAATTTACTAAGAAATTCTTGAAAATTTTATACCCGAGCACTTCTTATTATCGCCATTAAGTCTACACTACATATATACAAATTCACAAGTTTCAATTATGTATGAGGTATGATGAGAACATCATATGATAAATCATATGGTCTTTTCCAGCAGCCGAAAGTCTCCCCGTACGGTCTTCCACCAACAAATTTTTCCAGACTCATAATGATCCTTCTGTTCTTTAGTTGTTGATCAATAGCCTGAATCATAGCTCCTGCTCTTTCTTTGTCTACATTTCTCTAGACTGTGTGTGGTAGATACTTCATTCGGATTCGCTTCAGAATATCATCAAGAGCAGACTGAACATCGTTGAGTATACCGTCACTAAATTTGTAGAGTTCATCAATACGTATCAATCTGTTCTTTTTGTCTTTATTCTGATATATGAAACCTCTAGGATTAGAGTATGCTGTATATGTTGACTTACGTTTGAGATTTGATCTGTACGTATCTGGCCTTGTGAGGTTGAGCTTCTTTTGGTAACTTTCGACACCTAATTGAAGATCTTCCACACGCCTTATGAGGATAATGCTTCTTGTAAACATTCGCAGTGAGACACCCAAAGCTAGACGTTCCTCAACATTGAGATTTTTTAGCTTGCCTTAAACAAGAAGAAGCAACATGTCTTCGATGTCTTGAAGGCGAAGTATGTTGTAGTCGCCTTCTTTGAATGTGTATAGCTTGTCGTCATTTCTACGAACAGTGATCCAATCCAAATGTTTGTAATTATGCCATTCGACAATCTTAAGCTTTATAACAGCAAGGATTCTGTATATGGAGTAGACATCACTAGCAGATTCCCTGTTTACTACAAATCCATAGAATTACATTTTTGCCCTCAGTGAGAGATGCCCTAGAGTGTATTTTTGTCATAGACAATCGGCACTTGACTCCACATAGCGTTTAGGACTAAGTCTTCAATCCATTTGATGTTTCCATAATCTACAGCCTTTGTCTTCATCACTGAAGTAGCATAAGTTCGGCTTGAGACACAACCACTTAAATATGTAAGGTCATTGTTGATGAAGTGATCAAATGGTATTACTTGACGACCTCGTGAATAGGTATCAATGGTAAGGGCTTGCGAAGATCATGTGGATATTGCTGTCCTTCAAGATTGTTCCAGTCTAATTGATCAGTAGTTGCTTTGCAGACTTCTTCAAGGAAGTATTCAAGTTCCACCAGACTCTTGCACGAACCTTTCATTAACTCAAATGTTGGACCGGCTAATAATTATAGAGTTAGAGTATCAACTTTAAGCCGATTTAACATGAATGCTGATAAGTCTAGAGGAGTATCCATCATCTCATTAAACGACTCACGTGGATCTTTTTTCTGAGCCAAATTGTTAATCTAAGGTTGAATTGGTCCATGAGCAGCAGGCAAAGTCTTGTTCCAATCAAGATCGGGAGTTAGAGGTTTTGTTGGTTTCTGAAACCAATTAGGAAACCAAATGGTCTCATCAATAGGTTGATCTTCAGTATAGCCTGTATTGAACTCCTGATGTGCGGGTTCTTCCAAGTCTTCAACAATGTGTATTGGCTCCTCTACTTGAGCAGACTTGTCAGCAGACTTTTGATGAGATTTGGACCCTTCTTTAGACTTTCCAGTTGACTTGGAAGTCTTCTCCTTTGGTGCACTAGTTGACTCAAGTTCTTTTCCAGCTCTTCTTCTCTTGGACCTCTGGTTTGATCCAGCGGAGGGTTCTTCATCTTCATCCTCATCATCTCGACGTCTTTTAAACGCGACAGTATCTCCATATGTTACAAGGATGTCTTTGTCAGTTTCATAAGCGTCAACCAATGCTTTGTAGAGAGTCTTCTGTTAAACTGATTTGTCGATTGATTTGTTATTCTCCGTTTTATTTATGAGAATCTTCTTCAGCTCAAGTTCAGATAGGTTAGCTGCTACAGCATGAGATGTCTTAGCTTCATTGGATGAACAAATCAGAACTTCAACTTCAAGTTGGTCATTTACTAACTTCTCAATTCTCGGCAAAATCTTGGAGACTTTCTCCTTAACTTGTACTTTGACTTGCTCCTTGATGGTTTTCTTCATATTTTCATCAATTTTATTGATGAAGTCTTCATTTTCAGTTTGAACTTCGCTTCTAAGTCTGTCTGATTGTAGTTGAACAGCTGCTTTTACAGCTTCATTCATCTGGTTGGCAAGGTACTTATCAATAATACTGGGAATTAATGAAACTGCTTCAGCAAATAGGTTTGTTTGCTTAAATTTTGAGAAGTCGTCTTCTAAAGCTTTTACTATCTTCAAACTTGAATAAGGAACCAAAGGTTGGAAGATTATGTAGGGAGGTACTTGGAGCAATTATTGGTGTAGAAACTGGTGTTTGATGCAGAGGTTGAATGAGAGGGATAGGTGGTGGAGGAAGTGTTGTTACAGATGAAGGAGGCATTTCAGCATTAGTAGTGATGGGAACATCTACCAGAGAAGTTGACTCAATGTTCAGATTTAAAATGGAGTCAAAACCTATATCTGGATTAGGGTTGAGCATGTTGGAGATGAAGCCTGATGATACAGAAGAACTCTGCTGTTGAACTCATGAGTGACAACGGTTATTATCACATAAGTATCTTCTATGACTTGAGTAGTTTGAACATTAGCTAATAAGGCATATGTCATTTTAGTATCTCTTCCCTCCAGATTGATGTTCACATCATTGTACATTTCGTTCACTTCTTCCTCTTCATTTGTCTGTTCTTCATCCAACTTTTCTTCCTCAACATTGTCTCCTTGAGTATCTTCATCATATGTTTCATCATCAGTGGATTGAAAATGAGAAGGTGAATGAACCCTTAGATCCGAACACTCTTCTTCTTTATCTTTTTTATCATGTCTTACTTCTTCATCATGAGTGGAGAACTTGGAATGAACAAAGTCATCACCATCATTGTCTGACTCAGTCTGTTCATTATCATCATCTAGACCATCATCATCCTCATTATCAAAATTGTCATCATCGTCTTTACTCAAGCTTACTTCATCATCATCGTCCTCGTCACTAGACTTCCAAGAAATCTATTCATCTTCAGATCCATATGTAGGTGCACCAGGAACCCTTGGTGAAACACCAGTTCCTTCATTTGCACCTGAACCATTGGCGTGAGAGCTGTGGAATTATGTCTTGCTTCTTTTGGTGACAATTTTCATCTGTTTAGCCTCAGACAATGCAATTTCTGATAAAGTCTCTAATCCGTGAGCAGTTTCTTCTTTCTTAATTTAGCCACCTTAGTTGTAGCTTTGAGTCTTTTACTTGGAGAAGCTGTAGGGGCTTGATCAATCTTCTCCCAGGTCGATCTCCATACATACTTTGGTCTTGGAATCACCTTTCCAGTAGCAAAATCATGGTAAGTCTTGTATGCATCCGACTCCTTCATTGCTTGATTGGTTAGAGTATCAGGAAGTATGGCACCGTACTTTTAAACAGATTCATGCTTGGGGATGAATCTCATTGTGGTGAGAATGGATCTTTAACCATGTTCCAATCCACCTTGTTTCTTCTTGGAATTGATTGATCTTTCGACATGAAGTGGTTGATAATGACTTTGGTGAATCTTGGATAGTACATGTCTTTGTTCTTCTTCGACACCTTATTTTCGATTTGATAGACTAAGTCTTCCCATAGAAGGTAGACATAGTCAACATTCTTTTGATAATAGATGCCCCAAAGGATTTGAGCCTGAGATAGACGAAGCAGATCATTTCCAGTTACTTTACCACTGAGAAATTTATTAATTATGGTTATGAATGTTCTCCAAGGTTGATGAAGAGTATCAACCTTGACATCAGAGAGTGACTTGATATCTCCGGGGTAACAAAGTTCTCTAATGAAAACAAGAATTTTCCTCTTTCAAATGGTGGGTCTACAAAATACTGCCAGGAAGATTTAGGCAAATCTAGAGCATATCTCTGAAAGTTTCCAAATCAATAGAACGATTATATTTGTTCAACTTGAATTTGATGCAGTGCTTGTAAAAGGAAACAGTAGCCCAGAATTCATGCATGTAGATGGCAGGAACACTTGCATAGATCACAGAATCTTGAAAAAAATGTGAGAGAGAAAGAACGTCCAAAGCAACTTAAAAAGTGGGTTCCTTTGGCTTAATTATGCACAATCCTGTATTACAAATCCCAATCATTAAGGCGATATTCTCCATGGAACAAGAGCAATCGTCAAGGTTTGCTGTTGTTTCTTTTGGATACTCATGCTTCTGCTAAGAAAATCAATACATATTAAAGAATAAAAACAGTTAAATAAGAACACTATAAAGACCTTTTTAGGATATGGCACTAAATGCATTCAACACATATAGAGAACTAATCATAGAAAGGGCGAACTATAATTTATAACTTGAATAGATTTCCAAAATAACCAATTTAAATTTGCTACCTGATCGATGTCAATAGTATATTATATATATAGAAATATATATATATTATATATAAAATATATAATATATATATATATATATAATATATCAATATATAATATATAATTATATACTATATTATAATAATATAATATAGGCGAAATCTGGCAGATCACTACACATCGACAACCAACACACAAATAAAAAAAATATCTGAAAGTAATCAGACTTCTGAAAGTAACGCCCTTCTAGACGTTTCACGGTCGTTTTTGTTCCGACAGAGCCGTGAATTGACTTCGAGTTGAAGTTTGTGATCGGATTTTTAATAATTCAATATTTTTGATTTTGTTTCTATTTCCTACAAACAAAATATAAAACAGTAAAAAGGCAATTAAACAATTAAAGGCAAGAATTACTAAATTACCAACGCTAACGGTAATAAAGGAAACCGATAAATTTAAGTCAACTAAATCAAAAAAACAATCCTAATAAAAATGCCAAAAAAAACATGGCGAGTACAACTAAACATTCTAAAAATAAAGTGCAACGATCCTCAAAACGTTGGCTTAATTTTGAAAACAATTTTCAAAAAGATATTAATTACTAAATCAACGCCTAACCATTCTTAGGGCTTTTGCCCGTTCAAAAAAAACAATAATCTAAATAATTTTTTTGCAACAATATATCATTAATCACTTTATTTAATACCCACTTAAACTCACTTTCACGTTCACGTAACAATCATACAAAAACTACTCGTAACATCATGAAAACTA
Organism: Tanacetum coccineum; assembly: GCA_026074375.1. Lineage (NCBI taxonomy): Eukaryota > Viridiplantae > Streptophyta > Magnoliopsida > Asterales > Asteraceae > Tanacetum > Tanacetum coccineum. Next base: position 28,369 of record BQNB010044551.1, read on the forward strand.
AGCTTACAATAAATAACATTACTACGCTACGATAACAACTAAAAGCAACAAAAATAAATAACTAAACTAAAAAAATGGCGATAAGCATAAATAATAAAGTGGAATAAAAGATATAAGAAAAAGAAGAAACCCGGAGTTTAACTCGGTCGTGACCCGGATACAATAGCTAAGAACTCATACTTTAAAGGCGAAATAAAACCCGAACTAATCTAGTTCCTACCTCAATCCAAATGGCCATAATTTCCAAATGCAATACTCGAACCGAAATAATAATAAACCGAAATCATTTTTATCAAATCGAACCGTTCGTTGCAAATCAAATCCAAAATGTTACAATAGAATTAAATGAGAAATTCATAAGAACAACAATTTAAACTACTCTTCTAAACTAAATCTATCCTATGAAATTAAACAAAAGGGAAAAAAAATAAAAATACGAAAAGATAGACGAAAGAAAAGAGATATCTAAAGATTCGTTATTGAATCTGCTGCCCAACTACTTAACATCGAAATAAAAAAAAACGAAAGAAAAGAAGTAAATTTATTACTCTTTATTATACACCTCCGAATGCAGAAATAAAATGAAAGATGTAGATGTCGGTCCCCTCTTTACATCAAGAACTAAAAATGAAAGTTTGACAACTAATTTAATGATTCAACTACTAAGAAATGAAATGAGATAAGATGGTAACCGACGACAAAGAGTTGGTGTCGGCTCCTTTATCCAACGATATGAAAAAAATACAAGATATGAAAAAGATGATTAACAAAAAAAGAAAAGAAAGATGTCCCTCAATCTCTGTTGCTGCGTTTATTTATAAGGCAAGAGTGTAGGACATTTCTTTTACTTGGACTTGGGCCTCACGTTATACTGTTCAAACTAGTGGAGTGATGGGCCGAGTTTCACTTCAATCTTGGGTTGGGCTTTTTGTTAAGTATTTTTGTCTTGTGCTTTAATAAGTATGGGTCGGTCCGACTCATTAAAATGGTGTCGGACCGGCCCAATAAAATATGAGGCACCGTCGGACTTGTTTTCTTCTTTTTGTGAATATCCGTTACCTACACAGTAAATACACAAAACAAGCATATATTTGGCATTTTAAGTCCGTTTTTAGTCATTTAAAGGTATGTGTATTTAAGCACATACCAAATCTCCTCATACTAAAATATTGCTTTGTCCTCACGCAATGAAATAAAACCATGTTTAGAAAACCAAAAATTTCAACCCCCTTAGATTAAATACCTTGAAAAGTAGCAAAGTGTAAAATTAAAAGGGATTAAAAAATAACTAGTTAATATAAACACTCCCGTATATTTCCATTTTCTTTCATTGCACACATTTTTGTTTATTATTCATTATGTACAACATGCTTGACTATCATTATTAATCATATACTTTTCGACATGAATAAGTAAACACCACATCCTAAGGTGGCGCCTAGAAGGATAATTATCGTTCCTTTATTTTTCACTTATCCACAAACTAAGCTTAAAAACAAAATCATAGATAAATACAAGTGGAGAAGCTAATCCACTCAATATTTGCAAAGTGTAGTAGAACTTTCCTCCTGACATATATTATAGATATATAAAGGTGTGTGGTGTGCTCATGAATTGAATTTGACCATCCAACCCACGTTTTAATTTGTTATAACCTTTTCAAGTTTCACGTTCCACTTTTAGTTATATGAATTCAAAGTGAGATTGTCTCATGTAGCAACCAATTCTTCTCGTCGACATTCCCAACCTTCATTCGTTAAGTGACCGGATCTTTTGACACCACCACATAATAAAATGTTCGAGACACTCTAACATTTTTGAACCCTTTACTAAAATTTTCCAATAAAACCTTATGTAAGTTATAATTTCAAAGCAATGCGCATTCCTCCAAAATCAAGACATTGAGGTAAGTATAATTCCTTTAGAGTGACTTTCTTCTCGGAACCTCCCGACCTCATCGGTCAAGTGCCCAGGCTTTTGACCCCCCACAGAGAATTCAGATTCAAATTAACAAATGTTCTGTTTTTTCAAAATTTTTGTAGGGATTAATAAGTTTTAAGTTCAAAGAATGTTATAAATATAAAAAAAGACAATTTCCCTGTTAATTTATTAAGCAACATATACTAAACAACATATATAATTTTCACATCATTTTCGTTTGTTTCTAATTTTTTTAATCATTTTTTATTGCAACATTATATTTGAACCGTAACAGAAAAATTTTCTTTTTAAAAAATTAAAACAAATTTTCGATCAGAAAACTCGTTATTTAATCAATTCCTGAAAAGTTTTTACTCTAAAATGTTGATCATGAACGAACTTTAATGAGTGATAAAACTCTAACTTGTCTTTCAAAAAGAGCATTGTTATTAATAGTTTTTTTATTTTATGTAAGCTACTTGGTGAAAAACCACAAATTACACTTAATGACTATTAAGATTTCCAACTAATCCTACTTAGCATTCCAACTTATATTTAACTCTATCATTTCTCGTTCTTCGCAAATTTAAAATCTTTAATAAAAAATCCGTGAAAGCTTAGCCAGATAAAATTTAAGCTTCTGCAGTATTTAAAGTCATATTTAGAAAACTTGCAAAATCTTGGCCTTTTGGCTAGAAATCACATTTTAAAGCTTTCCTTGTATAAAAACTATCCCAAGGCTTAATACATTTGATAAAGTATTTTTTTGGAAAAATGAATCTATACGCCCAGTAAAATATATACACCAAAAAAGCATTAAAGTATAACGGATGTAGGTGAAGTCCTAACATCTCAGCCCGTTATATGGGCAACATGCACACAATTGTGCAATAACTAACATAAGAATGACATGTCACTCTTATGACTACCCTACTAAATTGAAAGAAAAGACAAGCAAACTATAAGATCAGAATGAAAGCACGCGCTACCAACTTAAGACGGAAAAGAGCATATTGGAGGCTATTGATCCCGGATCATATAATAACACAACTTCAAAATAACACCACCTAATAACAGCATGACGACACAATATCCACCAAGAAGTCTCCAAGTGTTATGTAATCAGAACTAATTCATAGTATGCGTTATGCGAAGTAGACCAAAAACCCTACAATCCGAAGCATGGACACTCAAGTTGCAATCCCAATAAACTTCCAAGCGTGGTTACACCTGCTCACTGAGACAAAAAAATAGCAATCTTCCGTCATCTAAAAATCTTCAGGTGCACGTACTAGAACCTGCAAACAGGTTCCCATAGAACTAAAGCTCCAAAAAGGAACCTATAAACGAGTTTGTGTATAAAGAAACACTTTTCTACCAAGCACTCATCACCACCACCGACAGAACAATGAGTACTTATACAAGAGCAACAAATGAAGCCGAAAATCAGCCTCCCACACTTGATTAGCATTTAGTTACACCAAGAGGTCCAAACAACAGTTGTACTGTGTTTGTGTAGATGCATCATCGAAACCCTAATACAAGACCAAGCGTAGTAGAACTACGTGACATCCAAGCAGCCAAAAAACTGCATACTTCGTACCATGTCACAAATAATGGTACCAACCGTCCACTTCCAACATCCAACTCTCCCCGAACCCTTGAACCACCAACGAAACAAACCACATCCAAACGTGCAAATAAAGCACACGACCCTTAGCACATTTATTCCATTGATATTGAGAGCCCTCAACCTGTGTATAAATCATAAATGAAGACCCTTAGCATATCAAACGGATCCTAGGCCTGCATAAAACCCAGGAAACCATGGCAAAATCAGGATAGATATAACTGCTTTGTATAAACCCTAGAAAATTAGGGTTTCTTGATTTCCCACTGCCGCCGCGGCCCAAAAACAATATCTGATGATGATCAGTAAGGTACCATGAAACGAACAAGGATCATACAACAAAACCAACCACCAAACGCCGCAATTCGATGGTAAGCAGATCCATAAGATATAGACCGAACCCTAAAAAAGAGCATCGATCAACCAACAACATATGATCATCACACAACACTCCAGCGAAACCCTAAATAAGATTTAAACCAAACCTTAAAATTAGGGTTAGGGTTTTGGCTGAACAAAATATAGGCGACTTATGCGAAAACAAAACCACATAGCCCAACGAAACGTCCAAAATTATACCCAACCCTAATAACCGATTCCATACCAATAATCGTTACATAAGAAAACAAGACTCAACGATTAGATTATATAGTGAATCTTCGAAAGAAATCCCCTACACAACCCAATAACTGACCTTGAATATATATGGAAAATTATAGATAGAGAGGCGGTTACAAGGATTGATAATTACCATACCCTAACAAAAAATGCTTGCATACCTTGATCATCTAAGAATAATACAACGATCTGCCTCAAGATACTCAATGGAAAAGACCAAAGAATAATCCGTAACCAAATAATTGAAAGATCCAATAGATGAAACAAGGTAGAGAGGCGTTAATTAAGAGTATTATTGGCCTGAAAAGAATAGGCGGAGGCTGCCAGAAATCGCCCCTAGTAGGGAGAGAAAACTTTTAAGGTTACATTTGCACGTTAGGTATTTACATTTATAAAGGTTAAGGGAGTAAGCTAGAGCTCAACATGCTCGGTCAAGTCAAAAATTATTCTTATTCTCACCAGCGGAAAGTCAACATTTGTGATAAACACTTATTTTATTTTTGCAAAATTTTTTAAATTTTGGCCTAAAATCACATTTTTTTTGTATTTTCTTGGTAAAACAGGGTTACGTGAAAGACATAGACAAATGCAAGTGGGATCAAATCGATAGATTCCCCCCTCATACTAGAACGATACATTGTCCTCAATGTGTGGGGGTTGCCAACCCCCTCATACTAATTCCAAAGTATATTCCTAATATAAAAGGGAATCTCACGTAAATCTAAAGTCGTTTATTAATTATGCCAAAGATTAAACGTTAGTCAATAAGATCAAGGATATAGGATTCCCAAAATAAGCATGCAAAGGAATGAAGACCGAGTGAGCGTTGGACAAAACCACGAGCACGAGAGTCTTCATAATCTGGGGAATCCTGCCAATCATCACAGACAACAAAAACACGAGATTGGAAGAGGCGAGCCTCCTTACATTACACTTATTAGAAAGAAGACAGAAACACGGGTTGCCTCCCGAGAAGCGCTTATTTTTGTTAACCGAGTCTTGAGCCTGACACTTTCCATACTTTGATTTGTGTCAGGAGGATAACAATTAAAAATAATAAACAATCAAGATTGGTATGTCCCCTCCATAGATCATCATCGGGCTTTCATTAAGGAAATTATGAATGATCTTGAAAACTTTAAAGCCCTAATGAGATAAGAGATGAGGAGATTTCTCCTCTTTTGAAACAAGAATTCCAGGATTTAAAACTTTGTCCTCAATTTCGAATGAAAATGGAAGCAAAGTTTCAATCACTAGAGAAAGAGGATCACTAATGAATGAGATAGAAAATGTATTCAGTATGAAATCACTTAGTTTGAACATCAATAAATTCCCAGATCGAAAGTCTTGTTTCTATTTCGGAAGGGAAAGAGGCAACAAGATTGAGTCCGGAGAAATCATAAGAAAGAGAGAAAGTCAAATCGCATATAAAGAGTGGGATAAGGGTAGGTAAAACATTAGGTATATGAACTCTAGGTTCTTCCCTTGTTGAATTATCAGAGATATTTTTCATCATATCTGTAGTTAAATCTCTTGGATAGGGTTCAATATCAAAGTAGAAACAATCATACTCCGGTGGAGGTATGATGTGAGCAAGTTCATCGTCGAACTTTTCAGAAAACAGAAGACCACTCATACGGCAAGACGAACGAAGTATCAGAAAGATCACAGAGCAACGAATCATACTTAAAAGAGAATATCACATGAGTAATTGTAATTGAGCCCACTATATTCTCATCATGACATCAAACTAAAAGTCTCAAGCACAGGTAAAGAAACATCAAGATAAGAGAAGAAATTAATTAGTCGCTCAAAAGAGAGTCACTATCCTCAACGGGGATAGAAAACGCGAAGAAAAATTCGATTATATCTTCAGAATTGAGTTCATCTGGAGTTCGATGAGATGAAATATCATTTAAACAATTTCTCACAGACGAATATCTCCCTCAGATCAGAGCGGCTCCCAGCAAATCCACTCCGTGGAATTGGATAGATAAGAGCTAGTTCACCACAAACTCCTCTAGAAGATGATCAATCTTAGGAGAAAACGATAATAGAATTCAATGAGATAGTTTGTGCATCAATACTACTAACCACCTCATCATAAATTATATTCGCCATCACAAAAATAGATTCTATATTAAATTCAAAAGGAATGGTTCGAGAAAACGTCCTCCTCAAGAAATGACTCGTTTAACACAAGATATTCACTGAGAGTAAACACCATAAGAATCAAAAAGAGGTTTAGAGAAAAGCACACAATTATCTTCAAAAACATCGAGAGGGGAATTATCAAAAACTGGCAAATCACACTCACTTTCATTATCGAAAGTAACCTTGGACTTACTTGGGATATGGAAAAGGTTCTCAACACTAGACTTATTTTCTTCGTCCGAGTCCTTTTCAGGAATAGTGTTAATATCCTCATCCTCCATTATGAGAGAGTCCTTAGGTTCTTCAATCGGGGAAGAAGTCGTGATTGCATAAGGCGAAGGAGTTTCAAACATATCTGTATTCATAGAAAGTATACCTACTCGTCGTAATCTCATCTTCGTGTCATCATCCCTGGAAATGGAAGCTTTGAATAGATCGGGATTCTTGATATAAAATAGTAATTGTGAGCTGCCTGCTCTGTCTGCTAGCATTCTGAAATACTCTTTTCTTCTTAATTTTCTGAGACTTGCTTATTTAATCCCTTTTTCTTCTGCTTTGCTTAGGTTGAATTATATCAAGACGTTCAAATCATGGAATAAGTTAAAGTATCAATTCTTGATAATCTCCGTTGATTTTGCTCTTCTTCAAGCTATGCTTAACTAAGAATCACTTCCTAGCGCTAAAGCCATGCACTTTTCTTTAGGAGGTATATGATCATACTTCTTCAAAAAAGCTTGTATAGCTTCCATGAGATCTTCTCTAGCTTGCAACATTTCCATATCTGTTTCTTGAGGAGATTGATGAACGACGAAATCTGCAGGGGTTGGATTTGGTCAAAACCGGAAGAAGTAGAATTATAGAAACTTAGGTTCATCGGTTTGAATCATTCACGCAAGTCGCATGACTACCCCCACAATCATCACAACAAAGATATAGCAATGGAAAACTTGGTGAAGTTTATGGAAAATTATCAAGGTTTTGATTAAAACACGAGTCCTGATTGTAAACAAACGGAACTTGTGATGGACAATCGTAACCATAATGAGCGTCGTTCCTACATAACTTACAAGTAGAACATGGACATTCATATTCATCACTCAGACTTCCACAGAAGACACAGATGAATTGGACGGATGATTCCATGAGAATTAGAACAGTATGGAAGATAAAGAATGAATAATTTGAATTTTATTTCTTTAATAAAAAACAAACACAATAATTATTGGTAACCGCAAGTCAAATTACACACGTTAGCTCTTTAGAAAACTCACAAAGATCGAAGGAGCTGGAAAGCCGATAGCTAATAAAAATCTTCTCCTTTCAGGTCGAAGATCGTCGGATCGACCCTCCTTATACCTCTCTTATAGTTTGTAATCCTAAAGATGAGCCGTTTATAACAAATGACAACTCGATTTCTTTTGTTGGTTTTAAAAAAAATTGAATTAGATTACTTACTAGCTGCTTTAATATAATAGTAAAAATATATATATATATATATATATATATATATATATATATGTATATATATATGTATATCTGAAAATATTCACAAAAATAATAATAACTTCACGAGGAAGGGTCTTCAAAAAACAATTTTCAAACGATAACTTAAAATTCATAACAAAAAAAAAAGACCCCCTTTCCCCCGACAACGTCTCTAAAAATGATTGATTCAATAGAATAAAATATATATATAAAAAAGTATAAATATAATTATATAAATAAAGTATATATATAAATAACTAATAAAGTATATATATATAAATAATATATATATATAATATAGGCGAATCGGCAGATCACTTTTAACAAGCGACAAACCAACTCACAAATAAAATATAATTCCGAAAGTATCGACTTCGAAAGTAACCCCTTCTAGTCGTTTCACGGGTCGTTTTTGTTCCGACGAGGCGTGAATTGAACTTCGAGTTGAAGTTTGTGATCGGGATTTTGAATAATTCAATATTTTTGATTTGGTTTCTATTTCTACAAACAAAATATAAAAGCATAAAAAGGCAATTTAACAATTAAGGCAATTATGATTCTAAATTAAAAACGCTAACGGTAATAAAGGAAACGCGATAAATTAAGCAACTAAATCAAAAATCAATCCTAATAATAATGACAAAAATAAACATGGCAATTACAACTATCATGCTAAAAATAAAGAGGCTAAGAGAGTAGAGATACCAAATATGAGGAAGCGTGAACAATTTTCAAAAAGATATTAATTACTAAATCAACGCCTAACCATTCTTAGAGCTTTTGCCCGTTCAAAAAAAAACATTAATCTAAATAATTTTTGCAAACTATTTATCATTAATCACTTTTATTTAATTCCACACTTAACTCACTTTTCACGGTCACTTAACAAGCATACAAAAACTACTCGCTAAACATGAAAACTAAGCTAACAATAATAAGCATAACTACGCTACGGATAACAACTAAAGCAACAATAATAATAACTAAGCTAAAAATGGCGATAAGCATAAAATAATTGAATAAAAGAGATAAGAAAAAGATGAAACCCGGAGTTAGCTCGGCGTGACCCGGAGACAATAGATATGAACTCATACTTCAAAGTGCGAAATAAAACCGAACTAATCCAAATCCCAATCTATAATGTCATAATTTCCAAATGCAACTCTCGAACCGAAATAATAATAAACCGAAATCATTTTTATCAAATCGAACTGTTCGTTGCAAATCAAATCCAAAATGTTACAATAGAATTAAATGAGAAATTCACAAGAACAACAATTTAAACTACTCTTCTAAACTAAATCTATCCTATGAAATTAAACAAAAGGGAAAAAAAATAAAAATACGAAAAGATAGACGAAAGAAAAGAGATATCTAAAGATTCGTTATTGAATCTGCTGCCCAACTACTTAACTTCGAAATAAAAAAAAACGAAAGAAAAGAAGTAAATTTATTACTCTTTATTATACACCTCCGAATGCAGAAATAAAATGAAAGATGTAGATGTCGGTCCCCTCTTTACATCAAGAACTAAAAATGAAAGTTTGACAACTAATTTAATGATTCAACTACTAAGAAAAATGAATAATAAGATGTAACCAGACTACAAAGAGTGGTGTCGCTCCTATTTATCCACATATGAATGAAATAAAAATACAAGATATGAAAAAGATGATTAACAAAAAAAGAAAAGAAAGATGTCCCTCAATCTCTGTTGCTGCGTTTATTTATAAGGCAAGAGTGTAGGACATTTCTTTTACTTGGACTTAGGGCCTTCTCACGTTAATACCCTGTGTCAAACTAGTGAGTGATGGGGCCAGTAGTTTCACTTCAATCTTGGGTTGGGCTTTTTGTTAAGTATTTTGTCTTGTGCTTTAATAAGTATGGGTCGGTCCGACTCATTAAAATGGTGTCGGACCGGCCCAATAAAATATGAGGCACCGTCGGACTTGTTTTCTTCTTTTTGTGAATATCCGTTACCTACACAGTAAATACACAAAACAAGCATATATTTGGCATTTTAAGTCCGTTTTTAGTCATTTAAAGGTATGTGTATTTAAGCACATACCAAATCTCCTCATACTAAAATATTGCTTTGTCCTCACGCAATGAAATAAATCCATGTATAGAAAACCAAAAATTTCAACCCCCTTAAATTAAATACCTTGAAAAGTAGCAAAGTGTAAAATTAAAAGGGATTAAGAAATTACTAGTTTTTTAAACACTCCCCGTTTACCATTTTCTTTCTTGCACACATTTTTTCTTATTTTTCATTATGTACAACATGCTTGACTTTCATTATTAATCATAACTTTTAGGATCACTGAATAAGAAACACCTCAGTCCTAAGGTGCCCTAGAAGGATAAATTCATCGTCCTTGATTTTTCACTTATTCCCAAACTAAGCTTAAAAACGAAATCATTGTTAATTACAAGTTGGGATGCTAACGCTACTCATATTTGCAATTTGTGTAGAACTTTTCCTCCTGACAGATATTATATATTAAGGTGTGTGTGCTCAGTTTGAATTTTGACCATCCAACCCACGTTTTTAGATAGTTATAACCTTTCCAAGTTTCACGTTCCACTTTTAGTTATATGAATTCAAAGGTGAGATTGTCCCATGTAGCAACATTTCTTCTCGGCACATCCCAACCTCGTCGGCTAAGTGACCGGGCTTTTGACACCCCACAAAGAATAATTTGTCGAGACTCTCTGACTTTTGAACCCTTTACTAAAAATTTTCCATAAAACTTAGTAAGTTTATAATTCAAAGCAAGCGAATTCCTCCAAAATCAAGACATTGTAGGTAAGTTAATTCCTTTAGAGTGACTTTCTTCTCGGAACCTCCCGACTTCATCGGTCAAGTGCCCAGGCTTTTGACACCCCACAGAGAATACTGATCAGAATTAACAAATGTTCGGTTTCAAAATTTTGTAGGGATTAATAAGTTTAAGTTCAAAAGAATGTTTAAATATTAAAAAAAGACATTTTCCCTTTATTTATTAAGCAACATATACTAACAACATTATTATATTTTTCACATCATTTTCGTTTTTTTCTAATTTTTTTTAATCATTTTTTTTTGCAACATTTATATTTGAACCGTATACAGAGAAAATTTCTTTTTAGAAAATTAAAACATATTTTCGATCGAAAACTCTTATTTATCAATTCCTTGATAAAGTTTTTTACTCTAAAAATGTTGATCTTAACGGACTTTAAAGAGTGATAAAACTCTAACTTGTCTTTCAAAAAGAGCATGTATTATTAGTTATTTTAGAAGCTACTTGGAGAAAAAGCCACAAATTACACTTATGAGCTATTAAGATTTCCAACTAATCCTTACTTAGCATTCCAACTTATATTTAACTCTATCATTTCTCGTTCTTCGCAAATTTAAAATCTTTAATAAAAAGATCCGCGAATGCTTAGCCAAATAAAATTAAGCTTTGCATATTTAAAGTCATTTATGAGTCATTTATGAAAATTGCAAAATCTCTGGCTTTTGTGTAGGAATTCACATTTTAAAGCTTCTTGTATAAAAGACTAGCAAAAGCTTATACATTTATAAAGGTTTTTTTTTGGTAAAATGGAATCTATACCCCAGTAAAATATATTACACCAAAAAAGCACATTAAAGTTAACGGTATGTAGGTGTAGTCCTTAACTCTCAGCCCGTTTTCTGGGCAACATGAACACAATTGTGCAATGAAACTAACATAAGAATGAATGTCACCTCTTATGGAATTCCTACTAAATTGAAGAAAGACAAGCAAACTATAAGATCAGAAATGATGCTCGCGCTTCAAACTTTAGACCTAATGGAGGCATTATTTGTGATCCGTAGAGATCATATAATAACTACAACTTCTAAGATTAACACCACCTATAACAGCTTGACGACACAATATCACCAAGAGTCTCCAAGGTTAGTGTAATCAGACTAATGCATAGTAGCGTTATTCGAAGTAGACCAAAAACCCTACAATCCCAATCTTGGGACAGCATGTTGCATCCCACTAAACTTTCCAAGCGTGTTACACCTGCTCACGTCACAAAATAATAGCAATCTTTCCGTCATAAATAATCTTCAGGTGGTGCACGTATAGACTGCCAAACGAAGGTCCCATAAGAACTAAAGCTACTAAAGGAACATATAAAGTGTTTGTATAAACGGAAAAACGTTGCTACCAAGCTCTTTCAACCCAACCGTCAAGAACATGAGTACTTTATCAAGAGCAAACCAAATGATTAGCCGATAAAATCCAGCTCCCTCTATCAGCAGATTAGGCATTTAGTAGCACAATCCAAACAAACAGGTTGGTACCTGTGTTTGTGTAGTGCATCATCGAAACCATATACAAAGACCAAGCTAGTAGTACTAAGCGTACATCCAAGCAGCCAAAAAACTGCATTTTTGTAACCATATTAAAAATAATGGTACCAAGTCCATCTTACATCCAACTTCCCGACCCTTGACCCCACCAACGAAAATTCAATAAAAACCAAAACCCCCCCACAACATCCAAAGTGCCAAATACGCACAAGACCATTAGACATTATTCATTGATATTGAGAGCTACCTCAACATGTGGTATAAAATCATAAAATGAAGACCCTTAGCATATCAAACGGATCCTAGGCCTGCATAAAACCCAGGAAACCATGGCAAAATCAGGATAGATATAACTGCTTTGTATAAACCCTAGAAAATTAGGGTTTCTTGATTTCCCACTGCCGCCGCGGCCCAAAAACAATATCTGATGATGATCAGTAGGTACATGAAACGAAACAAGGATCATACACAAAAACCAAAACACCAAACGCCGCCAATTCGATGGTAAGCCGATCCAATAGATATAGACGACACCCTTAAAATGAGGCATCGATCAACCAACATCATATGTCATACACACACTCCAGCGAAACCCTAAATAAGATTTAAACCAAACCTTAAAATTAGGGTTAGGGTTTTGGCTGAACAAAATATAGGCGACTTATGCGAAAACAAAACCACATAGCCCAACGAAACGTCCAAAATTAATACCCAACCCTAATAACCGATTCCATACCAATAATCGTTACATAAGAAAACAAGACTCAACGATTAGATTATATAGTGAATCTTCGAAAGAAATCCCCTACACAACCCAATAACTGACCTTGAATATATATGGAAAATTATAGATAGAGAGGCGGTTACAAGGATTGATAATTACCATACCCTAACAAAAAATGCTTGCATACCTTGATCATCTAAGAATAATACAACGATCTGCCTCAAGATACTCAATGG
>BQNB010044552.1:4474-44823 GCA_026074375.1 Tanacetum coccineum
TGTACAGTGCATCTAGTAGCCAAGTACCACCCTCGAGCCCTAGCCTGGGTTAACTCTTGGTCCTCATTGCAAACCAAGAAGCCTATTGTTTCCTTGTGCACCACCCTTTTAGTGTCGGCATGTGGCATCTTGATTCTTAAGATTACATCATAAACATAGAAACATAAACTTTTAACAAAATGCGTACAAAAGACAACTTTTTGACAGCTATTTCATGCAATAATTTATCATAAAATTTTCCATTGCTATCAAACTAAAAGATGAAAGTTGCATGATAATTCTTTTATTGTACTAATAAAACAGGATAGAAGACTATAAGCGTATCAGACCAGATAGTGTCTTAATTAACAGATTCCACGCGGTAAATGCACTAGTTTAATCATAATGAACTTCTCAAATTTGATGCCTTACAGTGCTCTAGACTACACTATTAATAATCATTTATCTCTATACTAAAGATCATCATGGAAACTGCCAAAATAGCTTTGGGCTCTTGAATTGACTTTGGGCTGCCTTCTTTTCTAGCCCAAATAACAACTGCCTCACATGTTTCGAACCACAAAGCGGGATAAGGACAATATGAAAGGTGGATTATTTTGTATTTGTAGATTATTTTATATATTTCCAGTTAATTATTTTGTATATTTTTCATGATGAGTTGGCTGTTTGTTTTTGCAAATGCATGTATCTTTGAGTCACACATTATATCTATACAAGCGTTAGCAACAAATTAGTCATGCCGTAACGCGCAGATACGTTCTCACTCAGCAAGAGAATATTTTTCCAGCCTATTTCTAGCGAAATTTAATCTAGACTCCTCAAATTCGATAATAACGAAGCATTTGTAGTTATAGCAATGTTACTATAGATGATCCCCAATCCAATTGCACTTCTTGTGCAAAAGTTCATTTCAACCAAATATAATATTATTGCATCCCAGTAGCATCATTCTTGTATATACATAATATATCATAAGGGGGTGTTTGTTTCGGCATATATGTGGGCTTATGAGCTTATTTGATTTTGGCCTAGGGGGTGTTTGTTTCAGCTTATGAAATATAAGCCCAAAAGTTTCTGGCTTATTTTGAGACTTAAGGGCTTATATAAGTTAAATATAATAATAAAAATAATCTTATATAAGCCCTTAAGTCTCAAGATAAGCCAGAAAATTAAGGCTTATGAAATATAAGCCCAAATCAAATTTGATTTCAGCTTATATTTCATAAGCACTAATTTTCTAGCTTAATTTGACACTTATCGGCTTATATAAGTTTATCATATCATAATAAACTTATATAAGCCCACAAGTCTCAAAATAAGCCATAAAATTTAGGCTTATAAAATATAAGCCCAAATGAGCTTATGCTTCATAAGCTGAATATTTTCCGGCTTATTTTGAGACTTATGGGCTTATATAAGTTTATTACGATATGATAAACTTATATAAGCCCATAAATCCCAAAATAAGCCAGAAAATTGGGGCTTATAATATATAAGCCGAAATCACATAAGCTCGTAATCCCATATATAAGCCAATGCAAATACCCCCTAAATATCAATTGCATGCGGCCTTAAAAAATATCACCAAGATGAATTTAATACTTATAAACACGCTAAACAAAGACATCTCACAAACAAAAAAACTGTCATAATATATTAGAAGAAAGATTTGAAGCATATTATTATATACCTGTGATGCGATTGATGATAGAAAGAGATGAACCCACTCTGTTTGGAAGAATTTTCTAGAGGGATGTGGATTACGGTGGGGGTTATATATAGTCGGTAATTATGTACATAGTTCAAAATATAAAGCAGTGTTATATGCATTTAACTTGTGACAAGTAAACCAATATAAACACAACTTTTGGTTTTTTAGTGGAACACGAGCACACGAAAGCACATACGATAGATAAATCATAGCTACTAACCAAAGTTACCATCACATTCATAGATGTGAATGGAAATTAGAAATCACATGACATAATATCTTTAGAATGAGTCGCAGCTCTGCTAATTAGAAACATTTTTTTTTGAGTTTGTTTTAGTTGTTCATGATAAGGAATTCAATTGTCATTGCCATTGTTTCTTTTGGAGTTTGTTTCATTGGTTGCTTCGGTTTGTTTTAGATTAACGTATAGTTGGTTATTTAAATATGTTTTAGGTTTCGTTCTTGATCTACAATTTTATATCCATGTAAGTTATGAAGTTATATGTATACCAACTATTTGGTGATATGCCTAAATGAAAAATAGAAGTTTTAGACTTTTGGTTTATCATTATGTTATGAATTTAAAATTTGAATTTTGTTTAGGGTTTTGGTTTATCATTGGTTGGCCATTTAGAAAATGTACAACATAAAAAACGCAGATATAGTTTTTGTGTTTCATTCAATCTTATCATTTGGTTACTAAAATCCAAGGATTCATTCGTAAGGTTGTTTAGACGGTTGTTTTTAATATATATTAATTGCAATACGTAACTAAGAATTTGTTAGTAGAAAGTTCTTCATCATTTTTTATGTTTCTGTTTATGTATAGGACATGATTTCACATGCGGCACAAGAATTTAATTTTGCTTCTCGCTGATTAAGGCTTAATTTGAGAACATGTGGAAGATAATGGTATTCTTATTCTTAGGTGATTCTTCTTATTTAATTCATAAATGTTTTGATCAGTGCTATTTGATTACTTTGGAAGGCAATTAAAACACTCTTTATTTCTTGATGATGTATAATTTATCGTTAGATTGCCCATCTTGAAAGACCTAAATTGTAACATGCTTAACAAAGCGAGTTGAGTTTTATTCTTTTCTTTCATGTGCATAGATAATTCTAGATATTTTGGGTTTGGTGAATGAAGTGTTTTCATTGTTGTATTGATATCTTTAGTGTAATGTTAGTTTGTACTGTTTACATGTAATCATATCAAACATATAGTGTTACAACATTAGGAAATAATGAAAAATGCAAGCTTCAAATCAATGAAAAAATGGTTTTGATATGTATCATTATCATTTTAATCATTCTAAATAAATTATTTATATTTGATTTTAAGTTTGCAAGGTTTGAAGATAATAAAAGAAACTACATCGATATCTAGCTGATGCAAGCTGCTACTTTGCTACAAAATAAAGGAGTGGCCGAAAAGAATAAGGAAACACTTTGAAAATTATCAAGGTAACTTTTGATTTGATAAACAGTAATGTGCTACATAATAAGGGATTTCAACATGTATGTAGAATACATTGTTTCATAAGGTGGTTTGTTAGTCATGTTGAAAATGTTAAAATCTACTAACAATCAACATATATGAGTAAGTTGTGATATATAGTAATAGTTGATGTTTAGTGATAATCCATATGCGTATATTGAAAGTTAAAAAGATGATTAGCTAAGGTATTGATGAGTTGTTATTTTATACACTTTTTCAGGGCCATTTAACCCTCTAAATCATGCAAATATGCCCAGATTACATGCTTAATCATTTGTTTTTAATTTTTTAGCACTTGGATGAATTTTGGAGGAAATACACATGACTTGGGCTCATTTGGAAAAGAAATGGACAAGACTACGGACCTACACCATTATCACTTGAAGATTATGCAAACAGTGGCTAGAGATGGCATCGCCAACAACACTTAACACCGTCACAACTCATCTAGTGAAGGCGTCACACATTTCACGACAGCGTCAGCTATCACCACCTCAATGCAGATCTAGAAGATTCCATTTCATGACAGCGTCACAACTAACACTTGACGCCGTTGCAGCAATTTTCCTATATATACAAAGCCGATTTTAGGGTTTTTAGTGTGTAACTTTGTATAACTTTGGGAGACGAACCCTGGCTTCAATAGCAGCTATTTAGGACAACTTTAGGGCCTCAAAACCCTATTGTAACTTCCTTTATTTCATGTTTTAATCAAGTAAGATTGTTTATTATTAATCATTCAATATGTCTATGTCTTGTGTGATTGATTTATGTTCTTGCTTTCTTATCAACATGCTTGGCTAAACTCCCTTTTATATTCATTTATGATTGCATGAAACTTAGATTGTAGACCTAAGTGATGTTGCTTCTTGTGATGGATGTGCACGTTAGGCTTTAGAAAACTAGCCATAAGATACTAAATTGGCATAGACGTCTAGGGAAACGTGATTGTTTAGAAAGGATATCACCGGTAACAGTTTTCATACTACCTTACTCCCTCTTAAGATATTTCAAACACATTTAATATACTCTTAGGGTCCTTGTAATAGTTTTCATGCTACCTTACTTATGTTTAGCCCTAATGGAATATTAAGTAGATGGCGGGTTCATGTGATCCGTTCATGACTTAGGAAATACTTACATAGATCATCACAAGTGTGACAAAGCAACAGAACTAGGAGAATCAATCTGAGGAGTAATGCATGATTAAATGAATACATTCTTTTTATTATAAAGTTATCACCAGCAGATTAGATTATTATTTAGTTTAAATAGCTAAAACCAACCAACCTCTCAAATATATGATTTTTACTGCTTTCATAAAATATAAAAATACAAAAATAATCTCCTTTCAATCCCGTAGTTCTTAGCTTTATTATGTTCGAACCTTCCCAAGCTATTCCCCTAGAGAACGATAACAATCCCCGAGTCTTACCTATACTACTACTACAACGATTAGGTACTCTGCCTAGGGAGTTGTAAAACTCTTTACGAGAGTTTAACGATGACCACATCAAGTTTTTGGCATCGCTGTATGGGGAATAGTTAGGTTTCGAACTTAGTATAGCTTAGTTCTACTCGCTTGAATCCTTTCAAGTGAGACCCTTTAATTTTAGTATATTAGCTTTCTTTTAGTCTATCTTTTCTTTGTGCTATCTGTTTTGTAAATCATTTTTGTTGACCTCCATGGAAAATGGGAATCCTATCCGCACTCTTGGAGATTACTCCAAACTGAGCCACGAAGGCTATAGGAACACCATTGAGCTCCTCGACGAGAATAATGTGGTACCTCTTTGATCCGACACCATGCGGTTGGTGCAAAACGGATGCTCATTCCATGAACTTCGGTCCGAGGACCCAAACCAACACCTTAAGGACTTCCTAAAACTAGTGGACTCACTAGACCTTAACGGTGACAACAGGGAAAGAAAGCGCTTGCGTTTATTTCAATTTCGCTTCGCGATCAAGCTAGCAATTGGCTTGAACGTCTTCCAGCAGGATCCATCTCCACATGGGATGATCTTACTACTCGTTTCCTTTCTTAATTATTTCTACCGGGAAGGACTGCAAAACTTCGCAACGATATCCTAATGTTCCAACAACATCAAGGGGAATCTCTCTCTGAAGCATGGACTCATTTCAAGGACTTACTCCAAAAAGTCCCTCACCATGGAATTGATCTATGGCTCCAAGTGCATATATTTTACGACCACATTGATCAAACCCTAAAATGAACCGCGGACTATGTCGCCGGAGGCCGACTAAGGAAAATGAGTGCAGAAAAAACCTGGGCCACCATCGAGGAGTTAGCCCGATATGAGTAAGAAGGATGGAATGACGTCGTCGTCCCAGAAGAAGAGAGCCCTGACTACAAAAACCTTGACCTTAAACACTTATTAGGAGTCATGGAGTGTTAAGTTGGTGCACTAATGGATGAAGCAATCTCGCTAATGGGAAGGAGTGAATGCGTTTTTGGAATGTCAAGCAACATGATGCGTCAACTGCCCCCAGAACCATTGTATAACAACCCACAATTTTCCTATATGTAATTATCCATCTATTCAATTAGATGCAATTTTCCTCAATGTAATTTCCATCTATTAAATTAGATGCAACCATTTCCATGAGAATATTTTTGTTTTATACCATCCATGATGTAACGTAACTTACATTACAAAAGTAAACGTGCTCACGCAACCTACTAATGCCAATTCCATCAACGTTTATGTCAAGTAAACATTCTAATATGTCAAGTAATATGTTCTAAAATCCATACGTTATCTATTTAACGTATTTTCTATAATGTTATATAAAAACGGATTTTAAATGTTACGTTTATAACAAAACCCTAACTATATGTAATGTTTACATACGAACCAAAAGTTCAAACTTATAAGGCATGTGTACAAGGTTGCAATGCATAATATTTGAATTATTTTTCCCTCTAAAACCCTAGTACAACTCCTTCAAAGCTAGAGTACAAGTCGATTAAGCATGAGATTTAAATTTAGCTTTTTCTCTCCAAACTAATACACACCATTCGTGCCACCTTTTAAGCATAAGTTACAAGTCTCCTAAGCAGCACATTTAAATGTTTATTTCCCTCCATTTCACTCCACACACTCTGCTAAACCTAAAACCCTAACCTAAAACCATAGCAAACCTGACACCCTTTAACTAGTTTTAAACTAAGTCTTAACCAAGCTAGCACCCTCCACACCTTGTCACCACCTTGCCTACCACCTTGTCACCACCTTGCTAGCCTCCTTCACCTCCTTGTCACCTCCTTGTAAGCTACTAGTCACCTTGAGCCCCAAGAAAATCCCCTCGTCACCACCATAGTAAACTAAACCCCTCTCCACCTCCTTACACCTCTCTATGCTAGTCCTAGCTTCCATTAGTCATCTACACCTTAATAATATGCTAACCATGGCCACCACTCCATACAACTTAGGCACTACTCCTTCTTTGGCCTATATATATACGAAACACATATACATTTACAAACACACAATTTTATCAAACACACTCACTTGCTCTTAACCTATTTCAAGCCTAAGAAGAGAAAGAGAAGAATTTTAAGCCACTAGAGAAGCCAAGGTATAAGATCAAAGGATCCTTGATTCATTTAAAAGGTTACACGACCCTTTCTAAGTTATTCGAACCCTAATAAGCCCTAGTAAGTCCTATAACTTGTTCTATAAGATCTTATTATGTTTTAGATTATATATAAGCTCATATACATCCTTATGATCACATGAAATAAGCCTTTAAACCCTAAAGCTTACTCATTTGGTTTTCCTAAACCAAACGCACCCTAAAAATCCTAAAAAGCTATATTCGTAAACCCTATAAGATAAAAGCTATAAGCTGGTCCTATAAGATATTTCTATAAGCTTATTTATCATTTTTACAAGCTTAAAAACAAATCCTAAAAGCTAGAACCTATCGGGTTAAGATTTTAAAACCAAACGAACCCATTTTAGATTTTCAAACTCATAAGCTCATTTTATAAGCTACAAGCTCGTAAAACTAACTTATTTTAGCTTAGAGTAATAAGATATAAGCTGCAAATTGATTTTGTGATAAAAAAATACAAAGATTATGGAATTTGGACTAAAAACGCAAAACATTTCATGCATAAGGGTATATATTGTAATATTTGAAACTTATAAACTTTTTGGGCCAAAAATGTAATTATCCTAAAGTTAAAATTCAGGGGTTTGTTTTGCCATACTTTAAAGTTAAGGGTTAAATGTTTAAAAATATAAAGTAAAGGGTTAAATTTATAAATATATATATACCAAGGGTATATATTGTTATTCTTGAATTCTCAAAGGTATAAAATGTAATATTTTTATATTAATTATAAAAATATATTGAAATATTATAAGACTCGATTTTATTAAAGCCCGACACATTTGTCGTTATCATTTGTCGATCAAAACACTATAAAATAATTATGTTATAAATTTAACATAATTTATCATCTACTAGCTTTTGAAGAAACTTAAAAGATAAAATCCTATCATTTAAACTAACGTATCACGTTACTAGGGAATTTCATGTGAGGGGCTTTCATTTGGGTAGACGTTTTGACGAGTTGCTAGATTTACGATTTAAAGTGTCCTACCTCCTCAAACGTTTACTACATGACCTCTGGATTATGATAGCCCGAACAGTGATACGATATTTTCACAAGTTAATAAACCAAATGAATATTTACGTTAAACTTTATGAAATAAAGTTTTGAAATATAAACAAATGATCTAAGACTTGACATATTACCCCAGGTTGCGTGATGAAGTTGTTTACTTCCGTTTGAATTACTATTCTCATCAATCAACTACCTTGTTAAGGTGAGTTCATAGTCCCACCTTTACATGTTTTCTAAATCCCGTGGGGAGATACATGCTATAAACCATGAATACAAGTATTTTCAACTGTATGCTATCCTGATATATTATTGCCTAAGTACCTCCATTTGCCATAAGGCCCCACTATCATGAATCATTAATTACTTTGCGAAGTAATCGCGAATGCCGTGAATAGATCTATTGGGACTGAACTTCCCCGTCCAGAGTCTGGTACATACATGGGCAGCGAGCGCATTTCATTTGAGGAACTCCGGGTGTTTGGCAAAGCACCCGCTGGGGCAATAACTTGTGAATAACATATACTTAAGGTTTCGGTGTCATGAGCTTAGTGCAATAATATAATATTGTTTACCATGATAATTGTATTCGTTGCAATTATTACTATTACATTGACTTGTATTCAACTATTACATTTCAAACCTGTGAATTACACTCAACCTTTGTGTTGACCTTTTTAGCATGTTTATCTCAGATAATTGAGCAACCTATGACACAGAGTGGCATTGGACTTGTGGACGTCCAAACTTGTTATCATTCAAACTTTATGTTTTCAATGTACTTTGGGACCTCTTATGTAAAACTCTGATATATTATTGAATGATAACTGAATTTTCCAAAACGTCTCTTATAAATCGTTTTATATGATTATGACTGTTGATTCATGAAGTAATACCCCAAATTAGCTTCCACTGCTATATGTCAAGTAAGGGGGTGTTACAGATTGATATCAAGAGCCGCGGTTATAGAGAACAAGGTTAAAACCTAAACTATAACTACTTTTTCCTGATAAAGAAAATTTTCCTAAAAAAGATAAATATTTTTTGATAATTTTTGTCTATTTTTATGAATTTTTAAAACTTTTTAATATGAAGAATTAAATATAAAAAAAAAAAAAATACTAAAACTAATCTTTAAAAATTCTAAGAAAAATTCCTAACAATACTTAGCACTAAACACTATCAAAGAAAAATAAGAAACACGAAACTTGAGCTTTATAAATAAGCTTAAAAAATGCTTGAGGCTAATGGGCAAAAACACCCCTTAAGTACCAATGTGCCCATGAGTCTCAACAGAAAAAGGGGACCACAAGGGGCACAGCGGTAAGAGTGTTTGTTATAAAAGAGGGTTGATGAGAGTAGAGACCCGGGTTCGAGCCTTGCTCACCCGGGTTTCCTCTTATCCCCTTTTTTTTAGAAAAACTTTTTAAACAAACTTGTAGAACACATGAAGCTTATTATTTTTCATAACTACAACTATTTGTGAAAGCTTATAAATAAGCTAAAAAAGGCTTTTTGTTTGGCAGTTTGCTTAAATTGAGCTAAGGCTTAAATGGCTTTTGGCTTTTGACTTTTAGCACACGAATAAGCAAAGTTCATGAACAATAAGCAAACTAGGGCAACAAACACACTTAATAAGTAACTAAGAACACGAGAACAGTAATTAAAAAGCACTAAATGAGCTGGAACAAGAATAAGCTATTTCCTACAATACACTAATTAAAACAGTCAAGTCCCTACTTTGAGCTTAATTTTAAGCTACCTAGAGGATGACTTAAGTCTTAAGCTTATAGGGCCTTGAACACTAGCTTATGAGCTTTCTAAAAGTGCAAAAGGATTAAACTAATGAAAACACAAATAAGCAGAAAACATTGGGTTTGAAATTAAGCTTTTGCACCAGGGCAAATGAACTAAAAAATGGGCTTAATTTAACAGCTTAAAATAAGCTGTCAAATAAGCTCAAAATGAAAAATAAAGTTAAGACAGATTGAGCATAGCTTAAGGTGAGCTTATGCTCAAATTTTAAGCTTCTAAAAACACTTTAAAGCTGCTGATTTTTGCAAAAAGAAATAGGTATTTTGACTTTTGAAAAACTTACAAAAAATGTTGACAGACTTGAGCAACACACAAGGACTCCTAAGGCTTTGGCTAGTTGGTTTTTTTGCACACACAAATGACACCAAAATAGCACTTCAACTTAGGTTTACTAAAGCTTTTCCAAATAAGCTCTTTAAGTCTCTTTTAAAAACAACAGTTTTAAGGAACAACTTAGAAATCTTGAAAAACACTTTTTGGACTTAAAATTTTTGGAAAACAGACTCAAAATAGCTTAATGACTTAAGCCAGAGTTGGCCAAGTGACACCAACCCATAACCTTGCCATTTTGACCCATTTTGGGCTTAACCCAAACACCCCTTTATATTCTTAAAAACGGATTTTAAAACTATAAAGGCTAGTTTAAGCTCAAATTTCTGAAGACAAGTATTAAATATGCAATAATAAGCACTAAGAAGTAAAAAGAAAAGAGAGATAAGCACTTTAATAAGCTAATAAAGCAAACCAATGAAAATTAAGCTAAAAAAATTAAAAGGAGGGCATACCTGAACTCCTTTGCTCAAAACAGGAGTGTTATGAAACTAAATAAGCTTAATAATACCCCCTTAGCTTATTAATAAGCTATACTAAGCACCCCAATTGGCCATTCATGTTTGCTCATTCATTCCCTATAGCTTAATCATACCAGTAACACCTTTTTTTTTTTTAATTTTTCTTAAATTTTTGTATCAAAGTTTTTAAAACAGACTTTTAAAGTGCATTATATAAGAGTTTTTAAAGACTTGAGATAACCTTAAGAATAAAATTAAAATTGAAACTGAATTTTCATTTATCTTCAATACTTAAGTACATAAAAGTTACACAACTTGAAAGCTTAAAGCTGAACTACAAAAAAAAAAACTACACACTAAAAAAAACTCTCTGGTTGCCTCAAGGGCTTACAAAAGCTTATATAGAAACGAGCTAGGGTTTGAACTTTTGTCTTCTCCTCTTCCTTGTGTGCTTCTTTATAGACACAAAACAGCTGTTTGTGCTTGTTGTGTGTGTAGAAACTCAAAGCAATCCTGGCCCTTGGTCTTTGCTTGCTTACCAATCCGAATAATCAAAGCCCTGGATTTCTATAGCAATAAGTGCACCTAGGATTTCCAGCTTGGACATTGACCCATGTGGGTGTGGGGTGAGGGAGAGTGATGGTTTTGGAGGTTTATGAACAGTAAACGAGGAGGGGGTGGGATGGTGTGTCTGGATTGGTGGGGTTGTTGTAATGTTGGCGGGAATTAGAGAAGGGATGTATAGTGTTTTTAAACCACAGGGTGAAGTTTGAGGGTTTGTCATAAATGGCCCTCCATGGTTAGAGTGGTTATTGCAATTTGAGTCCATGTGGTTATAAACATTTGGGGATTTGACAGAAAAGGTCCCCTAGTGTTATAAGTGTTATTTCATTCATGGTCCTTGTGAGTTATAGCTTTAGAGGATTGGCAGAAATAACCCTTGTGGTATCTCTTTGGTAAAATGGCAGTTTAAGTCCCTCACAAGCATTTACTTTATTTCCTTCATTAAATAAGTTAGGGACCTTGACAATTTTGGCCATATACTTATTTTTCTTACTTATGGCTTCGGGTTTGTCTTTGGATTAGTCAGGGTTGGACTTGGCGTTGAACTTTTTCACACTTGGCTTTGTCGTGACTTTGTCTTTACCACACTTTTCCATTCCATATTGTGTCCGGTTTGTCGTTTTGGCTTAGTTTTTTTCGTCCTTTTCTAGATCATCTCATTCCTGTCACAACATAATTAGCAAAAACAAGCATATATTGGCATTTTAAGTCTGTTTTGGTTATTTTAAACTTGTTTTTTAAAAGGTAAAAGGATATGTGTAATTAAACGCATACCCAAAATCCCACCATACTAAGGTATTGCCGTTGCCTCACGCAATGCTATGAAGTAAGCATTAGACAAACTAAGAATCTCGATCCCCTCTACTCTAATAACCTCGAAAAAGTAAGCTAAGTTTCATCTAAGGGAGTTAAAGACTCATAAGTTTGAAATATCCCCATCTGTTTAACTTTGTTTTTTTTGTTATACACTTATTCCTACACATCTTTTTGTATTTTTTCATTTTTCATATTTACTCAATAACTTAGAACGTTTTGTACTTTCGTTTTTTAATAACGTTAAGGTTCATTAGAACAGATGCATGTCGATAGGAATGCACCCAACAAAGGATTAATTCATCGGTTCCCGACTTTTAATTATTTCCCAAATCAAGTTAAAACAATAATACACTGTTAATTTATGAAGTTAAGTTGATAACACTACTCATATTTGCAACTTGTAAACTTTTCACTCCCGACAATTGATATCTTAGGTGCTTATGTGCCATTTTGAATTTCAACCATGGATCAATTCTATGGTTTCACGTTTCCATCGAGATAATGAGTTTTGAAAGGCGGAGATTTCCCAGTGTAGCGATCTTTCGTTTTATCGGCACTCCCAACCCTTGCGGTAAGTGACCAGGCTTCTTGACTCCCACAGAGAACTAGGTATCGGGACTCAACGGACCTTAGGTTTCAACTAAATACTCTTAGGTTTTCCGTATGCAAATTGCTTATAAAATTAATAGCCAAAGTTCAAAAGCATATTTGAATTTAACAAAAAAGAGTCTTTTATTCACACTTAATATTAAATTTATGAATTTTGGAACCCTCGACCTTTTAGGACTCGGCGCAACTTAGGTGGTGAGCCGCAGATGGCAGCAAACTTTTATCTGTCTCGGATTTATTTCATTACTAGGGGTTTTTCTTTAGAAGGCTTGTAACATCGGGTTGTGAGCCGGCAAGTTCAGGCAAAATTTTATCAACCACCAGTTTTATTTTATTAAATTTTGCATTTTTCATCTTTTTTTGATATTGGGGAAAACGTTCTTTTTGAAAAATTTCAAGTATAAATTTTGATCTTTGGCTAATGTTTTTGCTGATTTTTCTACATAAAAATTATTGATTTAAGTTTTAATTTCTAAAAGTTGCACGTATATTAATTCAGGTTAAGAGTTTGTGGGAGGATAAAAGCAACAAATTTCCACTTATGAGCTATTAAGATTTCCAATAATACTTGTTTAGCATCCCACTTATAATTAACACTATCTTTTATCATCCTTCGCGAATATTCTCGAATCGCTGAGTCTAAAGGTTAAGGCAACAAGCTGGAGTTCACACGATCGGTTCGAAGTCAAAATTTACTCTTATTCTACCCAGCAGGAAAGTCAAAATTGTGACAAAAACACTTATTTTATTTTTTAAAATTTTTCAAAATTTTTTTCATTTTTTTTTGAAATTTTTGGTTGGAAAAAACAGGGTTTACGTCTACAGATACAACGGCTGCGCAGGCACAATCAATTTGAAAGTTTCCCCCTTACTAGAATTTGAACATGTCCTCAATGTTTTACGAAGGGTTTCTACGTAAATCCTAAGCCGTTTATGACTTATGCTTAAAGATAAACGTTAGTCGATAAGATTAGGATATCGGGATTCCCAATTGAAGCTTGAGGATTGTGAAGCTCTTGTGATCCGAAGGACATATACCGGGGGGGGGGGAGCACGAGAGGCTTCAAAAAATCTGGGACATCCTGCATTACAACACAAAACATAACATGGAAAAAAGGAAAGAGGCAAGCCTCCTCCACAACAACCTAAACAATTTATTCATTACTTTACTAAGCTAGCACATACTATTGATTAAACTAGGCTATACGCATGGGGTGCCTTCCCACGAAGCATTGTTTTTGGGTCACTAAGCTTGACCCAATTCCCTGAATTTAGTTGTCCTTAGGGAAGGTTTGGAGGTCAGGGATATCCATAGCAGGGAGATTTCACCTCAAAGTAGTGCTTGAGACGATGACCATTTACTTTCGAAGTTCTGGCCCAGAGTTTTAGGATAACTCACGGTGCCATACGGTAAAAACTTTGAACAATGGAGTATGGTCCTGACCATCGGGAATTCAATTTGCCGGAGGGAAAATTCTTCAATCTTGAGTTAAGAGGGAGGGACTTGATCATCGACGTTGAAAACGCGGTTTTTGATCTTTGCGTCCATGATTCCTCTTAGTTTTCTCTTTGTAAATCAAAGAATTTTCATAGGCTTGATCACGCAGTTCACTTAATTCATTGAGTTGAACTTTGCGTTGATCACCCACGGTTTTGAGATCAAAGTTTGCATGTTTAAGGGCCCAGTAAGCTTTGTGCTCCAACTCAATCGGCAGATGACATGCCTTTCCATATACAAGCTTGTACGGAGTGCACCCGATGGGTGTTTTGTATGCTGTACGGAGGCCCAGAGGAGGTCATCCAGTAGTGTTCGACCAAGAGGCTCGATTTTTGCCACTGTCCCTTTTCAAGAATTTTTTTAAACCACGATTCGATACTTCAACCTGCCCACTTTTATCTGTGGGTGATACGCAGGTGGAGTGACGATGATGACCTCCATATTTAAGCTGACTTTTTGCAATGGTCATTGCAAAAAATGGTTCCCACAATCACTGATGATGGCACGGGGAGCACCATATATTGGCAAGAGAGATTTAAGAAAATTTGCAAACTACTCGGGCGGTCGTTGGTGGGAGCTGCCTTTGGCTTCAACCATTTTGCACTGTATAGGTCGACCGACCCACGTGTATGTATTGTGTCTCTAGAAGATGGGAAGGGTCCCATGAAGTCGATGCACCCAACGTCAAAGATTTCACAAACTTGGATGGATTTTTGAGGCATCTCATTCCCTTTGTGAAATTTTTTCCTTGTCGTTTGGCACGAGTCATAATTTTTAACAACTGTTAGGCATCTCTTGTAATTGAAGGCCAAAAGAATCCGGCATCTAAGACCTTTTTAGCGGTGTGATTTGCACCCGTGATGTCCCGGTGGGTCCCATTGTGGCAACGCTTCGAGAATGTCGAGAGCTTCTTTGCCAGTGCACACATACGCCGGATCATTGGATCCTTACAGATTTATGAACCAAGAAGGGGTATCCCTAGAGTAGTGTTTGACAATCTTTAAAAAAACTTGGTTTTTCTGTTGGGATGAACTTTCCTTTGACAATGATAATTCCCCGCATGTAGTTTGCGAAATCTGCCAAACATGGGGTACTTTCAACACGAAGAGACACCAAATTCCAAGAGTTTCGAGAGAGAAAAGTTTTCCGTGATTTCCTTATTTCTCGAGGTTTATCTGATGGGGGTTCTCAAGTCTGGAAAAGATGTTCGGCAGGACCAGATTCTTGATCCTTTTTTATCTCGATAGATAACATCGATTTCTTGGAGCCAAAAGGATCCACCGCATCAGTCTTTGGCTTATCATCCTATCTTAGCGAAAGAGGATACTTTATAGCAGATCTCGGTCGGTATACAATAAGCTTTGGACAAAACATGAAATGATCGAATTTCTCAAAAGATTAACTACGGCAAGAATTCTTTTTCGGTCGATAGTGTAGTTGTGCTTGAGCTTCAGTTATGGTTTTGCTGGCATAGTGAATTGGTTGGAAATGCTTGTTTTTTTGTTGGCCTAGGACTGCCCCAATTGTAAAATCACTTGCATCACACATTAGTTCAAAGGGCAAGTCCTAGTCGGGAGCAATCAAAATCGAAGCCTCAGTCAATTTTCTTTTAAGTGTATTAAAGGATTCGATACACTCTTTTGAGAAGAAAAATGGAGCTCTATTTTCAAAGCAGGTGAGTCATTAGGTGCTATTTTTGAGAAGTTTGTATGAATCGTAGGTAAAAATTCGGCCCATGCCCAAGAGAAATTTCTTCGGGACACCTTTCACAGTAGTCGGGTGAGGAAGCTTGGCGATAACGTCAACTTTAGCTCGGTCGACCTTAATTCCTGACTTAGAGATTTTATGTCCAAGAACAATGCCTTCTTTTACCATGAAACGGCTTTTCTCCCAGTTTAGGACCAAATTGGTGTCTTCACACAGTTTTAGCATTTTGTCCAAATGGGATAGGCATGTAGAGAAGGAATCCCCGAAGACTGAAAAGTCATCAAGTGAACCACTTCCGTCGTCTTTTCGATCATGTATGGAAGATTGCCTATCATTATCGTTTGGATAGGAACATGCCGGGTGCATTGCTAGACCACAAAAGGTCATGCGACGATAGCAAATGTTCCGTAAGGGGCAAGTAAAGGTTGTCGTTGTCTTTTTTTGGTCCTTAGGGTCTATTGGAATCTGGAAATAACCTGAAAAGCCGTCTCCCGTAAGGAAACAATAGAATGATTTCCCTGCTAGTCTTTCGAGCATTTGGTTCCATGATGGGAAGGTGGAAATGGTCCTTTCGGGTAGCCTCATTCAACTTTCTATAGTCAATGCACACTCTCCATCCTGTGACCAATCGAGTTGGTATAAGATCATTTTCATCATTCTTGACGACGGTCATGCCACCCTTTTTTGGTACACAATGCACCGGGCTTACCCATGGACTGTCAGAGATCGGATAAATCAATCCGGCGTCAAGAAGCTTTTCAACTTCTTTCTTGATGACCGTGTGGATTTTCAGAATTTTACCCGCCTTTTGATGCGGAAACCGTTGGTTCGTAGTCCTCTTCACATATGAGAATTTTGTGGGTTCAAAACTCTGGTTGATACCTTGTATCAGAAAGTTTCCAAGCGATGCTCGCTCTGTGGGACTTTAGACCTCGATTAGAGCGGTCTTTTCCTCATTTTTTAAATCTTTTGCAATTATGACGGGTAACTTGTCGTTACCCTCCAAAAATGCATATTCTAAATGAGGTGGCAAGTCCTTGAGCTCAACCTCAGAGGGCTCATTAACTAAATATTTTTCATTGTTTGCTTCACAAATTTTAAGATCTTTTCGAGTTTCAGGAAAATATTTTCCTTGAAGAGGTGGTAGTGGTTCACTATTAAGAATTGCTTCGAGGAGAAGTATGTCCCCATCAGGGTCATAATATGTTGGATCAACTTCTGAAGAAGTTGGATCATCCTCTATAGCAAGAAAAGAACCACTCGGAACTTCTTCAAAAAGGTAGAGGGAAAATCACTGTCCCCAAATGGAGTTAAAGTCGGAGAGGAAGTAGAGACGATTTTGACTACATAGTAAGGAGTTGGATTGCCACTCGAGATCACATTTGAGAAACCAAGAACTTCTTGAGAGTATATTCTTCACAAGCCATTATCAATGACGTCAATTCGGTTTGCGTCATATGATGGTAATTGAGCGTGTATCTCGAAGTTGGTCCAGATTAAATGTAATGGCCTCTCTGCCATAACGTATGGGTTATTTCACCTTCGTATACATCGATTTATGCTTGATGGTCTTTAGTATCTCCTCCCGGAATTAAAGGTAATCGGGGGTCTGGCTCAAATTCGACGGACTACGAAATCTGCAGGAAATTGAGTACTTTCCACCGTTTACTTAGACGTCTTCAGGATACCGATCGGTTTGGAGTTGATCGGTTGCTACTCTTGCGTCCTTGTTTGCGGGGTTTTAGTTCGAGGAAGAGAGATTTTTCAAACGGAAATGGAATAAGATAATGCTTGCGCCAAGGATAGGCCAAGGCGGTTGCATGTTAATAACTCCCGGAGTATTCCACTTGGAATAAGAAATCTTAGGCTAGGGTCTCCATCGTTTTTTTGGTAACTTGTTTTAGGATGACCCACGCCTGAGCAATTCTCGTTAAATGGGAGATTCTAGCCATTTCCACTCAAATTTTCTTTGTTTCCGATTTAAAGTTTTTTAGAGTCGACGGCGGAATTTTGGCTTAGCATTAAGGCATCCGTAAAGGCTAATTTCGAAATCAAATCTTGAAAGATTTTCGTAGAATTTATCAATTTGGTCGTTAGCTTTTTCACGGAAGTCTTTTCATTAATTTCTTCTTGCAGGAAATGGAATTGATACTTTTTGGTTACGCATTAAAGCACTAACTGGAGCATTTACGGGCTCAGAGATTGATTCATGATGGACAACAGGGATAACCGGAGGTTGGACGTCTTTGGTGCTTTCGTTTTTAGTAGGAGGCATCGTGTCCTTTGTGACCCTCGGTCTCACGTTCCCATTACTTTGGAGAGGATAGTAATAGGAATGTGGGTCCCTTGTAAGACTTACACCACTTCGAGTGGTAATACCTTTAAATTTCCTCCTTCGAGGTGTTAGTAACGGTGTTAATTGGGAAGTTCTAAGTAGAGGGCGGTAGGGTTATTTATTTTGATAAAGTTACTAGCATACTTTCAGCCTCTTGATTTGAAGTAGCTCAAGTTGTTTAATTAAGGTTTTGCTGGTTTTGACCTTGAGTTTGTAAAAACTTGTTTTTGGTTTTGCTCTATTCCTACATATGCCGCATCATTAGCCTTTACGTAAGCTATCAAAATTTGGTTCTTAGACACTCCTTGTGTTGAGGAGCTGATCGCTTGATAGGCGGGAACTTGTTAAGCAGGAGGTTTGAACAACCTGAGGTCGATAGATTGGGTCCTTGATGTAACGGGGGTTGAGTATGCTGGAGCTTTGATTGAAATTCCCCGGTTTTGGTTGTAACGATTATGATGTGTTTCCTTGATTTGCTACATTATGATTGTTTTTTGAACGGGAAGGAAACCGGGGAGGCGAATTTGATTTGAAATCGGGGCTCGATAACCGGTGTTTCCTTGGTTGAAGTTAAGCTTCGGCTGCTTGAGAGGACATATCTACGAATATTATCTTGATAAACTTGCCAGTGGTGGCTGGACAAGGTTTGGTAGGAATGAGCACCACCGCAAGTAACACAATTTCCTCAAACTCTTTGACGGGAGAGTTAGTGGAGTGGGAGATTGATTTTTCTTATAAGGTGTAAGGCTTTCACCCATATCTTTCAGCTCAGCAACTTCGGCAAGATAAATTCTGGGGGTGGAAACGTGCTCGAACTCACTTTTTGCAACAACGGTTTGTTACAGTGAATTACGAACTTTGGATATGCTTTCAAAGTTTCCTTAGGCAATCACGAGGAATTTTTATCCAAAATGTTGCCCCCGCTGGCGGAATTAACGAAAGAAATCTTGATCGTTAGAGTTTAAGGCATTATAGAATTGTATCAGTTGATGCAAATCAGAAAATCCTATGATGTGTGGTACATGGCCCGAAGATTAGATCGTTAATATATGTACCCAGGCTTCACTTAAAAACGTACTCATCAATTCTTTGTTGAATTCTCGTGATTTTATTTCAGAAAGATTTGTTGTTTTTGACGGAGGGAAAAATTTGGTTGATGATCTTTTGGATACAAGATCATCCCATGTTTGAATCTGAATCGAGGGGGTACTTTCTCAAGCAATCCGGGATGACCCCGATCAAGGGAAATGGGGATAAGCATAAGCTTTTACCGACGTACTACTCGGGCAGCGTTCGGGAACTTCATAGTAGAAGTGTCTTGTTGAAGATCGGTCACATTGTGGGACATGAGGATATTCTTTGTCATGTCAAAAGGATTTGCTTGTTGTGAACGAGGTTGATTCTAAACAATGCTTCAATCTCATAAATGGCATTGATTTCAGGAATTACAATTGCATCCCTCGTTCTCTCGGTGGGTGCTTCGAGCAATTGAGCCATACCCATTTGTCCGGATATCATCCACCGGAGTAGGGGATGGTGGTGGATTTTCAAATGTTCTTCAAGGTCTTGAGTGGTTTCAACTATAGTCCTGGGTGGTGGCCTGTTGTTGACTGGTTAAGATTCGAG
The DNA here is from genome assembly GCA_026074375.1 of Tanacetum coccineum. Classification (NCBI taxonomy): domain Eukaryota; kingdom Viridiplantae; phylum Streptophyta; class Magnoliopsida; order Asterales; family Asteraceae; genus Tanacetum; species Tanacetum coccineum. Next base: position 24,102 of record BQNB010044552.1, read on the forward strand.
TTTGGGAACGAGTGTGCATACACTAAAAAAGAAAATTTTACACTAATTTTTTTTTCTCTTTTTGGTTTAACTAAAGTAAATTCACAATTTATTTTAATAACGGACAACGAAATAAGACAACTTAAACCTAATAATCGACAAGCTTCTCGGTAACTCTTCGAAAAGAAAAACGCACAAAGGAGCGGAGGAATAGGAAAGCGCGAAGCTATTAAAAACCTTTTTCCTTTAGGGTCGTAGTTCCTCGGAACAACCCGCCTTATACCCCTCTTAGAGTTTGTTTATCTTTTAAAAGGTGAACCGTACCTCGCAAGTGACACAAAAGGCAAGTTTTTAAATCTTTTGTTCGAGTTGAGAACCAACAAGTTCACCGGAAGTTATTATGATAATACCTCAATTGAGAATATTATATTTTGGTATTTTTACCAATTTGTGAATTTTATTTATAATTAAAGACAATGTTTTTATATTTTTGGTTTTTCTTTTTTTTTTAGTTTTTCTTTAAATGATAATTATACTAAAAAGAAAATGAAAATATTTTTGTACTTTTTGGTTTTTTTTATATGATAATATTCACAGATTCAAACACAACTTGTCAAACGTAACGATAATCGGTTTCACAGCCTCCCCGGCAGCGGCGCCAAAAATTGATTGATTCTTAAAATATATATATAATAAAATATATATGATAAGTTATCCAAAAATGATTCAATTAAAACCGAAATAGTAGTATAGAATGTTCCCGGGTCGTTTATCCCCAACGAGGCTGTGCTGGAGAATCGATACAGTTAGAAGATTGGAGTTTGAACGAGATTAATGATTTGAGAGTGTAGAAAGCTAAATTAATCAATAACAAGCAAAAACGATTGAGAAAAACCTAAAAATGAAAGCTAAATGACTTAAATCCTAAAACGGGCACGGTAAAACGTGGGTTTCAAAGAACTAAATTTTGCAAAAATTAAACCCTAAAAACAAATCTTAAAGCTAAAATAGATTCTAATGGTAAATAAAGAAGTTTAAAAAAAATTAGTACTGAAAACGGAGGGTCGGTTTGACCCAAAAAACGAGTCAGACAAAAACACGTGCCCGAGACCCGAGTTCTTTAAAAATCAAAAGTTTACAAAAATGACCTACGATATGTTTTTCTATTTTTCCTACGTATATTTATGGACGATAAAGAAAATTTCCTAAAAAAGAAAATTATTTTTTTGATTAATTTTTGTATTTTTTATGAATTTTTTAAAACTTTTTTAAAGAATTTAAATTATAAAAAATTACTAAAATAATCTTAAAAATTTTGAGAAAATTACCTAAAATACTTTGCACTAAAACTATCCTAATAAAAATAAGAAACCCGAACTTGAGCTTATAAATAAGCTCAGAATAAGCTTAAAAGAGCTTATAGGCTAATGGGCAAAAACACCCTTAAGTACCAAAGTGCCCAAGAGTCTAACAGAAAAGACCCAAGGGCACAGCGGTAAGAGTGTTTGTTATAAAAGAGGGTTGATGAGAGTAGAGACCCGGGTTCGAGCCTTGCTCACCCGGGTTTCCTCTTATCCCTTTTTTTTAGAAAAACCTTTAAACAAACGTGTAGAACACATGAAGCAATTTTTTTTCATAACTACAACTATTTGTGAAAGCTTATAAATAAGCTAAAAAAGGCTTTTTGTTTAGTAGTTTGCTTAAATTGAGCTAAGGCTTAAATGGCTTTTGGCTTTTGACTTTTAGCACACGAATAAGCAAAGTTCATAAACAATAAGCAAACTAGGGCAACAAACACACACTTTTTATATGTAAACTACAGAACACGAAAAAAGTAATTTAAAAAAGCACTAAATGAGCTTGGAAAACAAGATAAGCTTTTCCTACAATACCACTACAATTAAAACGTCAAGTTCCCTACTTTGAGTGTAATTTTAAGCTACCTAGAGGATGAAACTTAAGGCTTAAGCTATATAGGGCCTTGAACACTAGATTATGGCTTTCTAAAAGTGCAAAGACTTAAACTTATATGAACACAATAAGCCAAGAAAAATGGGATTGAAATTAGCTTTTGCACCAGGGCAAATGAACTAAAAAATGGGCTTAATTTGACAGCTTAAAATAAGCGTTTCAATAAGTCTCCAAAATGAAAAATAAAGTTAAATACAGATTGAGCACAGCTTAAGGTGAGCTTAATGCTTCAAATTTTAAGCTTCCTAAAAAAAAAACACTTTAAAGCTGCTGATTTTTGCAAAAAGAAATAGGTAATTTGACTTTTGAAAAACTTAAATGAAATGTTGACAGACTTGAGAAAACAACAAGGATCTAAGGCTTTGGCTAGTTGGTTTTTGCACACACAAATGACACCAAAAATAGCCACTTCACTTAGGTTTACTAAAAGATTTCCAAATAAGTTATTTATAGTCTCTTTTAAAAAACCAAAGTTTTAAGGAACAACTTAGAAAACTTGAAAAAACACTTTTTGGACTTAAAATATTTGGAAAACAGACTCAAATTAGTTAAATGGACTTAAGCCAAAGTTGGCCAAGTGACACCAACCCATAACCTTGCCATTTTGACCCATTTTGGGCTTAACCCAAACACCCCTTTATTTCTTAAAAAACGGATTTTAAAACTATAAAGGCTAGTTTAAGCTCAAATTTCTGAAGACAAGTATTAAAATATGCAATAATAAGCACTAGAAGTAATAGCAAAGAGAGATAAGCACTTTTAATAAGTAATAAGCAACAGTTGATGAAAATAAAGCTGAAAAATTAATAATGAGGATTACCTGAAACTCCTTGTCAATAACAGGAGTGTATGAACCTAAATAAGCTTTTTTCTAATCCCTACCCCTTAGTTGATAAATAAGTATTACTAGGCACCCCCCAATGAGCATCCTTGTTTGCTCATTCATCTTAGCTTAATCAAACAGTAACCCTTTTTTCCTTTTTTATTTTTCTTAAATTTTTGTATCAAAGTTTAAAAACAGATTATAAAGTGCTTATATAAGAGTTTTAAAAGACTTGAGATAACTTAAGAACTAAAATTAAAACTTAAAATTGAATTTTCATTAATCTTCAAAACATATGTACATAAAAGTTACACAACTTGAAAGCTTAAAGCTGAACTAGAAAAAAAAACTACACACTAAAAAAACTCTCTGGTTGCCTCAAGGGCTTACAAAAGCTTATATAGAAACGAGCTAGGGTTTGGACTTTTGTCTTCTCCTCGTGTCCTCTTCCTTGTGTGCTTCTTTGTAGACACAAAACAACTGTTTGTGCTTGTTGTGTGTGTAGAAACTTAAAGCAATCCTGGCCCTTGGTCTTTGCTTGCTCACCAATCCGAATAAACAAAGCCTTTGATTTCTATAGCCAATAGTCCCACTAGGGATTGCCAGCGTGGACATTGACCCATGTGGGTGTGGGGTGTGGGAGAGTGATGGTTTTGGAGGTTTATAAACAGTAACCGAGGAGGGGGGAGGTGATAGAGGTGGGGTTGTAATGTTGGCGGGAATTGGGGAAGGGATGTACAGTGTTTTTAAAACACAGGGTGAAGTTTGAGGGTTTGTCATAAATGGCCCTTCATGGTTAGAGTGGTTATTGCAATTTTAGTCCATGTGGTTATAAACATTTGGGGATTTGACAGAAAAGGTCCCCCAATGTTATATGTGTTATTTCATTCATGGTCCTTGTGAGTTATAGCTTTGGAGGGTTGGCAGAAATAACCCTTATGGTATCTCTTTGGTAAAATGGCAGTTTAAGTCCCTCACAAGCATTTACTTTATTTCCTTCATTAAATAAGTTAGAGACTTGGCAATTTTGGCCCCTAAACTTATTTTTCTTCACTTATGGCTTCGGGGTTGACTTTGGATTTGTCAGGGTTGACTTTGGTTGACTTTTTCACACTTGGGCTTTGTCTTGACTTTGTCTTTACCACACTTTTCCATTCCGTGTCCGGTTTTGTCGTTTTGGCTTCGTTTTTCATCCTTTTCTTAGATATCCGTTCCTACACAACATAATTAGCAAAACAAGCATTTTAAGTCCGTTTTTGGTTATTTTAACTTGTTTTTAAAGGTAAAAGGTATGTGTAATTAAACACATACCAGTTACCTTTCCAAAAGGACTTTGGTTCCTTAATAATGTCATTGATATGACTTCCATGTTAACGTTTTGGTGTCATGAGCTTAGTGCAATAATATTATATTTTCCGTGATAATTGTATTCGTTGCAATTATTACCATTTACCTTAACTTGTATTCAACTATTATATTCAACTCTAGAATTTCACTCAACCTTGGTGTTGATCCTTTTAAGATGTTTATCTCAGGTAGATTTAGCAGTATAAAGCACTGAGTGGCATGGAATTGAAAAACCTCCAAAACTTGTCATCATTTAACTTTTGTTTTCAATGTATTTTGGGACCTCCTTTTGTAAAACTCTGACATATTATTTAATGATAACTTAATTTTCCAAAACGTCTCTTTTGAGTCGTTTTCTATGATTATGACTGTTGATTCATGAAGTAATACCCCCAATTTAGCTTCCGCTGCTATGTTGAAATTTCGGGGTGTTACAGATTGGTATCAGAGTCAGGTTATAAAGGAACAAGGTTAAAACCCAAACTATAACTATTTTTATTAAGAAAGTCTTCTGTGCCGACTACATTCCGTAAATAGTATGTAATGAGATTTGTTTAACATGATACCATAACTATTATTTTAATATAAATACTTATGTTATTTTCCTTCAGTTTGTTACAGAGTTAGTTATACATTCCACCAACCTATTATCGTCCTATCTAATTCTGATGTTGAGGATGCTTTTTCCTCTACAACTACTCTTGACTATACCCCAGCTTCACCGGACTATTCCCCAGCCTCACCAGGAAACACCTCTTTTGACCCTTTAGAGGATCCATTTGAGGATCATTCAGCCCCACTAGCTATCTCACCTTTCTACGATGATCCGTATATAAAGGTCATGCAAGCATATAATGCTACTTGTTATGAATCACCTATTCCCCACTACCACAAGGTCCTATTGATCACCAACTGTTTTTGACCTTCATTTATTTGTGTTACCTCCCATCACACTATTTGATCTCGAGATTTCTTTCTTCCAAAGGATTCATATTGCCCTACCTCATAAATGAGCCCGTTTCCTTCATTTCACTCCTCTACTGATTTTTATGCCTTACCTCAGTTATTTAAGATTAGAGAGAGTTCTCATGCGACGGTCTGTTATGCAAGCATATAATGCTACTAGTAATGAATCACCTATTCCACCACCACGAGCTCCTATTGCTCCACCAACTGTTTTGTCTCCATCTCCAGTGTTACCACTATCACCAATGTTTGATCCTCAAGATTTCTTTCTTCCAAAGGAGATTTTACCACCTAAGAAACGAGCCCATTCCCGATCATTCTCCTCTACTTCTGCTCTACCTCAAGTATTTGAGATTGGAGAAAGTTCTCATAAGATGCCTCTGGAGCGCCATGAGAAACAAATTGAGACTATTCTGAATCACTTAGATGAGCTCCCTTTTGATCGCATTGAGCACATAGAAGATAAGATAGAAGGTCTTGGTAATGGTCGAGTAATCATACAACGAGATTTTGACCAGCTAGAAACCGAACTTCAAGAAGCCCGTACTCAGATTTCTAGATTTCAGAGAGAGCAAATAAGACATGACGACAAGATTGTTCTTGCTCGCGTCAGGACTTCTACTCTGGAGATACTCATCGTGGATATCCAGGTTCGCCACCGATCAGATATGAAGAGTCTTCTGGACAAGATCAACTACTAGACTAGATCCTTGTCATTTACAGCTTTTGTTTAGAATCCAAACATTGGATGTGTGGCATAAATAATGACACTTGTCAAATTTTGACTATGTAAAATATGTAGACAAGTTGTTTATGACTTAATACAGTGGTGATTCCATTATACCTTGCTGTTTTATGATATCAATTTATGTATGTCGTGGTTGTCTATCCTATATTTTGTAGTGTGATGACTTATATTTTTGTCCGGGATTACTATGGTTCTCTTACCACCAGGTTTTCTCAAACTTTTGTACCTAGATATCATGGATATGATTAATAATCAAGACATTGAGCATAAATTTTTTTGGAATCTAAGACTTCTAGATGAGTCTATCTTTGCAGAGTCAGATAACTCGTTATGGATCATACTGAAACCACTAGGAAGTGAACTAGTCCCCGAGAAATCTAATGAGTTAGATGCTTGTTAGAGTGTCGATTCTAAAATTTTCCGTTATATCCTGCAACGTAATATCAAAGAATGTGTATTTCTTTGTTAGAACTTGTATCAAATAAGTCATTGTCAAAATTTCCATACATTGTACAAATGACTTATGATATGATTCTTATTTTGTGTTGTCTTGTAAATGTTGATAGAATGGCTCCCAAGAGGACATCAACATCTGCAGCACCAGCCATGACTCAGGCCGCCATCAAGAAACTAGTTGCTGATAGTGTTTCCGCAGCTCTGGAAGCACAAGCTGCTACCATGGCAAATGCTGACAATACAAATAGGAACACCCGACAAGGTGAAACTCCTGTAGCAAGAAAATGTAGCTACAAAGAGTTTATGAGCTGCCAACCTTTCAATTTCAAAGGTACGGAAGGCGTTGTTGGCCTCATCCGCTGGTTTGAACGAACTGAATCAGTATTTTCCCGTAGCAACTGTACCGAAGACTGCAAAGTGAAATTTGCTACTGGTGGAATTCATTCGCCCAACCTATTGGAATAGAGGAAGCCTACAAGATCACCTTGTAAGAATTTAAAAAGCTCTTAATAAAGAAGTATTGTCCCCGAACTGAGGTCAAGAAAATGGAAGATGAATTTTACAATCTGACTGTAAAAGGAAATAATCTCAAGACTTACATTAGAAGATTCCAGTAATTAGCAGTTTTATGTCCAACTATGGTGCCAAATTCTGATAAACTCATGGAAGTCTTTATCGAGGGTTTACCCAGAAGTATTGAAGGAAATTTTACCGCTTTAAAGCCTCAAACTTTGAAGGAAGCCATTACCATAACCCAGAGGCGAATGGATCAAGTAACAAAGCACAATTATGTGCAAGGAACCATTGATCACAAATGAAAGTTTGATGATAGAAGAACCTTCAACAACAACAACTACCAAAACAATCGTAACAACAATAACAACCGCAACAATGATTACCACCACCAGCAGAATATAAGACAAGAAACTGTCAGGGCTTATGCTGCTGCCCCAACTGAAACTAATAGGTATACTGAAAGCCTTCCCCAGTGTAAGAAATGCACCTTGCATCACACAGGACCTTGCACTATCAAGCGTCGGACTTGCAACAAGGTGGGTCATCTGACCAGGAACTGCAGAAATAAAGGGCCAGCCACTGGAAGCAACCTGCAACCAGTGTCAATAACTTGTCATGCTTACGGAGAGAAAGGGCATTACAGAAACCAGTGCCCAAAAGCAAACAACAGTGCCCATGAAAGAGCATACTTGACAAGAACGCTCACCAAGACCCGAACGTAGTCACGGGTACGTTCCTTCTAAACCAACATCTAGCGAGAGTATTATTTGATTCAGGAGCCGATAAAAGTTTTGTATCCATATCTCTTGCTTCTATGCTTAATATCCCACCAATTACGCTAGATACCACTTATGACATTGAAATGGCCGATGGAAACCTAGTAGGCACTAATACCTTTATCCAGGGTTGCACCCTGATTTTGCTAAACCAACCTTTCAAAATTGATCTCATGCCGATTAAACTCGGTAGTTTCGACGTCGTCATTGGTATGGATTGGTTATCTAAGTATCATGCTAGAATTATCTGTGACGAGAAAGTCGTCCACATCCCATTCGACGATGAAACTTTGATCATCTGAGGTGATCGAAGTAAAACTCGACTAAACCTCATATCTTGTATTAAAACCGAAAGATATATATCCAGAGGATATCAAGTTTTCATAGCCCATGTAATGGAGAAAAGTCAGACGAAAAACGATTGGAAGATATACCAGTGGTCAGAGAATTTCCAGAAGTTTTTCCTGAAGATCTACTCGGCCTTCCTCCAGTTCGCCAAGTAGAATTTCAAATCGATTTAATGCCAGGAGCGGCACCAGTAGCCCGAGCACCCTACAGATTAGCTCCTTCAAAAATGCAGGAACTATCTAACCAACTACAAGAGTTAGCAGACCGAGGTTTTATCCGACCGAGTACTTCGCCCTGGGGAGCTCCTGTCTTATTTGTTAAAAAGAAAGATGGATCTTTCAGAACGTGTATCGATTACCGGGAGCTGAATAAACTCACCATAAAGAATCGTTACCCATTACCCAAGATCGATGATTTATTCGACCAACTTCTAGGTTCGAGTGTTTACTCGAAGATTGACTTGAGATCAGGTTATCATCAACTGAGAGTCAGGGATGAAGATATTCCCAAGACTACTTTCAGAACAAGGTACGAACACTATGAATTCCAAGTGATGCCATTTGGTTTAACTAACGCGCCTGCTGTGTTTATGGATCTCATGAACCGTATGTGCAAACCATACTTGGATAAATTTATGATAGTGTTCATTGATGGTATTCTTATCTACTCCCGTAACAAAGAAGAACATTCAAATCATCTGAGGATAATTTTAGAACTACTCAGGAGAAGTTGTATGCCAAGTTCTCTAAATGTGATTTCTAGATCAGTATCGTGCAATTTCTCGGGCACGCAATTGATAGTCAAGGAATTCACATTGACTCTGTCAAGATTAAAGCAGTTAAGAATTGGGCATCTCCTACTACACCCACAGAAATACGCCAATTCTTAGGACTTGCCGGCTACTATCGAAGATTTTTCAAAGATTGCAAAGTCTTTGACTGAATTAACCCAGAAAAACAAGAAGTATATCTAGGGAGAAGACCAAGAATCAGCTTTCCAACTGTTAAAACAAAAATTGTGTGAAGCTCCAATCTTAGCATTACCAAAAGGAACCGATGACTTTGTTGTTTACTGTGATGCATCCCATCAAGGCCTGGGAGCAGTGTTAATGCAAAGAGAAAAAGTTATTGCATATGCATCCCGACAACTTAAGCCCCATGAAGAGAGCTATACCACACACGACCTTGAATTAGTTGCAGTAGTATTCACTCTTAAAATTTGGAGACATTATTTGTATGGTACAAAGTGTACTATGTTCACTGACCATAAAAGTCTTCAGCATATCCTTGATCAGAAAGAATTGAACATGAGACAACGCCGTTGGTTAGAATTGCTTGCAGATCACGATTGTGAGATTCACTACCATCTTGGAAAGGCAAATGTTGTAGCAGATGCCTTAAGCCGGAAGGAACGAATCAAACCACTCCGAGTTAGATCATTAGTCATGACCCTTCACCCGAAATTACCATCACAAATCCTCGAAGCCCAAACTGAGGCGATCAAAGAAGAGAACATCAAAGCTGAGAACCTACGAGAAATGGATAAAGCATTTGAAGTACGACCTGATGGAACCCGATGTATCAAGAATCGATATTGGTTACCACTCTTTGGTAATTTGAGGGACTGGATCATGCATGAATCCCATAAATCAAAGTATTTCATTCACCCAGGGCACAGACATAATCTAGGTCGCTACCATATGCTTGTACAAGACACATAAACATACCCGTTGCGGCGTGAGCACCTAGACAAAAATCTCAAAGAGGCAAAATGTGATAACGATAGAGGTGAGCAGCATAACTTGATTCCATGTGCCAGAATTGCTTATCTTCGAAACTTTATTATTTATGTATTTTTTTTTTATTTTTTTTTGAAGATTTCTTTTCATTCCAGCTACTGCGATAACTAAGGCTGGCACAAAACTTTTTCTTCATCGAGCACATTTTTTTTGCTCTTGGGATACTTCGAGGATCTCAACACTAAAAGCGAGTGCTGCAGATACATGATTGCATATGGATTTTATTTTACCTCTTATCATACCACTTTGTCTATAATTAACCTCACTGCGATCTAGTAAATGATGATCAAGCACAAGTTCTAGAGCTACTAAATTACCGGCCCACTCATATAACTTTATACCAATACCAATGTTCCAGAAAAGGCGACAAAGACCATATGTACACATCCGTAACGACGGAATAGACACATATGACTGCATTCAACCCTAACCCGAACAAGCTAAAGGCAAAAATTATATTTGGTACCAAAGATGGATACCCGAATTCCTCAAGATCTAGAGGCGAACCTTACAATTTAAGTGGGTTGATTTTGTGCTAGTTATAGTGTCAATCCTGGTGGATTTGCCTTACTAAGAGTATTCATTTTTTAAGCAATATAAAAAAATTTAAATTTTCCAAAAAATATCAGATGAAAGTTTGAAAATTTCTGCAGGGCAAACATGGAGGGACACGATTAATTTTTCCTATTTGCTACCCCTTCACACTTAAGTTGAACATTGCCCTCAATGTGAGAACTGATAAATATAAAAATAAGGGAAAAATTAAAGGGAAACGTACTATCCCACGGGCATAGAGAGATATAGCTGCGTTGGGGCTATCCTTGATGATTCTTTTACGTACTTTTTAGAGAGGAGCGAGAGCTCCCTCCATACATAAGTAGAATGCATTATGCGTAAAATTTGAAACTTCCCCCGGGCTCATAAGTTGCTTTACTGAATTAATTGAAGGATATGATGCGCAACGAAGTCGCCAAGCATGTGATTCCTATCACATGTAAAATAATACTTCAATATATAATCTCCAAGAGTAAATGCCAACCACCAATCCTTAGCTCCACTTGTTTTATTTACTCTACAAAATAAACATAACTACAAGAAAAACATAAATACAAAAGTGCACTTTCGTAGGCACCACGGTTTCATTTAGCGTATGCAACAGAGGCCTTTAATCCCGAGGTGGGCCGCCAGTGGACGAACATAGTCCGTGAGGGTTTCCATTGAACACGAAATAACGAAGAGGGAACGCCCACTAAAGTTCGATAAATATCTGTTTGGATGCAGAAATCAAGAGAGGTAAGAAACACACACACCGGCCGAATGCGTGACCATAACATTAAAAACATGCAAAGTTTTGTATATATATATATTGTTTTTTAAATTTTTTAATTACTATTTACTATACTAATATTAAATTATATTACTTAACTTGATTTAAGATTCCCATTAATGATACGCGGTTTCAAGTGGAATGATCCATTCTAAAAGCTTAGAGGGCTATGGTATTTTGAATGTACTCACGGTATTAATATTCTTTTGTTTTACATGTGATAGCCCTTTTTTGATGTCTTAATGGGCGGTCTTTTTGATTTTATTGTATAACAAGATGATGAGAAGTTGTGATATTTAGATTTTATAGAGAATAATCGACACTTTCCACTCCCGGTGAATACGGCATTCACATGCTCGGTGTGAGCTTGAGGAGGAGGTGGGTCAGTCCTATCGGTTTGTTTTGAAGATACGTTTTGAGACTTCGACCACTCATCTATTTTTCTTTCCATGTTTTTAATTTAGTTTGGAAATTCTTTTCATTTTGCTTCATCTCTAAAATCATATTCGTTAACATCATTTTTGAAAAACATATTTGTAACTCTTTGACCATCCAAGAATTTTGTGATTGATTTTTCAAGATCTGTTTTAGATTGAGGTTCTTGGTTGACTGTTTTAGACTTTTTGTTGGGTAAAACACCGGTAGTTTTACGATCGTCGCTGTCATAGAGTTTCCAATGAACAGTTCTCATGCTACGGATACGTCTTTTGAAATCTTCGAGATCATTTCTCACATCATTGTTTAATTCTGTGGCGATTTCTCAGAATCATTAGGATCATGAAGGGATTGACGAGAAGACGAATCATGAGAATTTTGGTTTTGATAATCTTCAGATTGATGAATTTAACTTCATGACTTTCACAAAAAACCATCGCGTGTCATCGTTCAGGTGGTTTTTAGAAGTGTTTCCCTTTCTAAGCTCATTATATTTCTCACGCATATCTTGTAATTCTTCATTTAAGCTTATAATTTGAGAATCCATAGCCTTTAATTTTTTCATAAATCGAGAATTATCATTATTACTATCACTTCCATCGGCAAAAGAAACAAATTTTTGATGATGTTCATTTTTAGATTTAATGGGCCAATCATGGTTGAAAAGGACTTTGTCCTCAAGAAGTTGAAAAGCTTGATTTGGACTTTTGTAGAGGAAGATTCCTCCAGCTGTTACGTCCAGGATTGCCTGAGTGCGACGTCTAGACCAGAAAGAAATATTTGAATAATAACTCCTTTGGTCAGACCATGCCCATGTCATTTTCGAAGCATGTTCTTCAGTCGTAACCAGGCTTCGGTTAGACTTTCACATATGTTTTGAGAGAAATTTCTGATTTCAAGTAAAAGACGGTTAAACAACGAAGGTGGAAAGAATCTGTTTATAAAAGCTTTTCTCATTTGTTCCCACGATGTTATAGATTCTTCATTAAGTTCGTTAAACCAGGTTCTAGCTTTATCGGATAGGGAATAGGGAAATATCAAAAGCTTTACGGCTTCACTTTGAGTTTCACCGTATTTGAACATGTTGCAGATTGCGATAAATTCATGGATGTGGTCATGCGGATCGGGCCGCAGATAACCATCGAATTTATTTTCCTGAATCATATTTAAGTGAGTACTGTTAATAACAAAGTTGTCATCAACATCGATTTGAACAATGGCATAATTAGGAGTCGGTGCTACAGTCTTAGCACTTTCCCACATAGGTTGATCATCGAGATCAAGAATTATTTGTTTGGGTTCGACATCCTTTTCAAGTATATTTATAAGGATAAAGTCATTAACGATAGAATTTTGAGTTGAAGATTTGAATGATTTAGATCATCGACATAAAAAAAAAAAAAAAAAAGAAAAAAAAAAAAAAAAAAAAAGAATCTTCTGGATATTTTAATCTTATAAGTCCTTAACATTTAAACTTTTATTAAATTTATATATTAATTTTACTAGTTGTTTTCCAAAGATAAGAGGATTTATACATACGTTAAGCATTTTCCAAAAAGACATTTATATATATATAGTTAAGGCTAATAGGATAATATTCAAAATAAAATAAATTATTTTCATATATTTTTTTATTTTATATATTATATATATTTTAATTTAATTATATAGCAAATAAGGATAAATAAATAATTTTTTTTTCGAATGACAATTAAATATTAACAAAATTACAAGGCGTATAATCAGATAAAATGGAATTTCAAATGATCACATACCTGAGACTAGAAGAATTGTGTTTATTTGGGTTGAGTTTTTAAATCAGATTCTTTGGTAAAAAATTCTGTAGAAAGTGCGCGCACTTGTGTAATTGTCGGCGTACTTTCTGGGTTTTACAGAAAAAACCGGCGCACAAATAAATGTTTCGACGTACTTCCTGAGGAAAAATGATTTTTTTTTGGTTCCGTTTGCCAGAAAACGGTACGGCGAGTTTAAAATTTTATGAAACAAATAGCACCAAAACAGCAACAAACTGATAACACTTAACAATTCCCTGCGACGGTGCAAAATCTTTAATTGTGTTGATCCAAGTTTAAATTTTAATACTAGAGATATCCAGAATTTACAAAAACACAACACTCGGGTAGTATGACCCATCGTGATATAGTATAGGCTTAGGTAATCCAGGGGGGGGTCATAGTTCCACAGAATTGACGTTTCACTAGTTGTAATTAAAGGTGCTAGTAAATAAGATTGTCACGAATCAAATTAACCAAGTCTTGTCAGATCACCAATATTATAATGAAAGCAATTAAATACGATTCAATCAAATGATTTAAGGTATGTTTTGTTTTAAGGTAATGATCACTTTGATAATAGAAGTGTTTAGATAGTGGTTATAATATTAAGAAAATAAGAGATAATCACAAATTTATAAATCACTTTCGCATTTAAGATATAACTATAGTTTTTATTAATCGATTAATAACTAACAAATCCTTTCGGCCTTAAAAGATATTATAAACCAATATATTAGATTGATTGAATAAACACAATTATAAAAGAAAACCTTTCGCCATGTACTTATTATAAAATATGGTTTTACCATTCAATAAACACATAAATACCCAAACACTTCCATATCCAATATCACTTTATGTTATGCCAAAACAAACATAAGAACACTACTCCATAATCAAAGTAACAAAACACATAACATTCATTATGAATTCAAAATACTTCATATTAAAAGAGTTGTAGAAATTATACCAACGTTTACATGAACCAACGATTCGAGGAATTAGTTTTCTCCCAAACGAAAACTATAATAAACACCCAAACTATTGAAATCCAGTCCAACCCGAACCCTTAAGTGCTGTCACCACCCATTGAAAATTCGTATAGATGTGGGTGGGTATGAGAAGAAGTGTGTGGAGGTGTGTGTAAAATGAGAGAAATCCTTCTCTATTTATAGGCTGATTTCGGGTAGAAGTGCGGCGCACTTGAGAAAAAGTGCGGCGCACTTAGGGAGTTAATGCACTTAAGAATTTATTAAGGAATATAACCGTTTCCCATGGGAATATTGAACAAAAAAAAAAAAACAAGAAAAAGACTGTCAAAAAAGGAATACGAAAAGTGCGGCGCACAAGAAATATATTGCGTGGGTTTTGAAATCGATCTAAGTCGCGCAAACTAGAAAAAGTGCTTCATTCTTGCCTTTACTTGTTCTTATTCTTGAGATTGTATGCGATGATATCATAAGAGATGATTTTTGTCGCAAGGCAATCATAGGAGGTCTTTATAGGCTAAGATTACTTGGGGAGCAAGTTGGAGAAGTATTTCATGGATTATGGCCAGATTCGCGAATTAATTGCATTTCCCTAAAGTATGTTGTACTCATTTGTAAAACCGGCTGCTTTAGTAATATTTCAGCTTGTGAACATTTTTCTAAGTTGTAGATAATTTAATTCTCTTTCCATGGCCGCTTGAATCAACTCAATTCGAGTTCGTATGACCGAGTTATGACCAAAACAAAGAACAGGTGTCGGGAAGCTCTGAGTTTGAGTTATTTCTTCATTTAAGCTTCAATTCTTCATGTAGTCTTTCGTTTTCTTCCATGACACATACCTAGAACATATAATAGCAAATATACTTGATTAAGTACTGAAAGTTCATGAGAAATGATCAAATAAATGCAAATAACGCCGCCGAAAACATGTATAATTAAGGCGATATCACCAACCTTTCGAAATTGATCTTATGTCGATTAAACTCGGTAGTTTTGACGTCGTCATTGGTATGTATTTTTTATCCAAGTAATCAATGCTAAGAATTATTTGTGACGAGAAAGTCATCCACATCCCAATTAACGGTAAACTTTGATCATAACTATGATTCGAAGTAAAAACCCACTAAGCTCATATCTCCTGTATTAAAACTAAAATATAAGATAGTTCCAGGGGATATCAAGTTTTCGTAGCCCAAGTAATGGGCGAAATGAAGACAACGAAAACAACTAGAAAATATTCCAGTAGTCAAAAAATTTTCTGGAAGTATATTCTGAAGATCTACCCGGACCACCACTGTTCGCCAAGTAGAATTTCAAATCAATTTAATTCCAGGAGCGGCACCAGTAGCCCGAGCACCTTACAGATTAGCTCCTTCAGAAATGCAAGAATTATCAGATCAACTACATGAGTTAGCAGACCGAGGTTTTATCCAACCGAGTACTTCGCCTTGGGGAGCTCCTGTCTTGATTTTTGTTTAAAAAGAAGACAAATCTTTTAGAATGTGTATCGATTACGAGGAGCTGAATAAATCTCACGTAAAAGAATCGTTACCATAACCCAGGATCGATGACTTATTCGACCAACTTCAATGTTCGAGTAATTACTCAAGATTTGATTAGAGATCAGCTATCACCGAACTGAGAGTACCAGGATAGAAGATATTCACAAACTGCTTTCCAGAACGAGATGACAACACTACGAATTCAAGTGATGCAATGTGCTTTAAAACTAACGTGCTGCTGTGTTCATCGAACCTCATGAACCGTGTGTGCAAACCAATACTAGATTAAATTTGTGATAGTGTTCAATCCGATGATGATTCTTAGACTACTCCATAACAAAAAAGAACAAGCAGATCACCTAGAATAATACTAGGAATTACTCAAAAGTAGAATGCCAAGATCTCCCAAATGGTGATTGGATCAGATCATGCAATTTCCTCGCATGTGATCGACAGTCAAGGAATTTACGTTGACGCAACCCTGAGCAAGATTGAGCAAGTTAAGAATTGGCATCTTCTGTCCTACTACACCCACTATAAGGCAACGCCAATTCTTAGACTAACCGTTACTATCGAGATTCAATCGAAGGTTTTTCGAAGATTGAGCAAAGCCTTTGACTGAATTAACCCAGAAAAACAAGAAGTATGTCCTGGGGGAAAGACCAAGAGTCATGCCTTCAACTACTAAAACAGAAGCTTTGTGAAGCTCTAATCTTAGCATTACCAGAAGGAAACAATGACTTTGTCGTTTACTGTGATGCATCACTCCAAGGTCTGGGAGCGGTGTTAATGCAAAGAGAAAAAGTTATTGCATATGCATCCCGACAACTCAAGCCTCATGAAGAAAACTATACCACACAGATCAAAACGACTAACTTGGGAGCATAGTGGTTCGCTCTTGAATTTGGAGACACCCATCATGTATGGCACAAAGTGTACCGTATTCACTGATCATAAAAGTCTTCAACATATCCTTGATCAGAAAGAGTTGAACATGAGACAACGCCGTTGGCTAGAATTGCTTGCAGATTATGATGGTAGAGGAATCTTCCGATCCTGGAAAGGAAATGTTGAAGCAGATGCTTAAGCCGGAAGGAAAACAAATCAAACAACTCCGAGTTAGGGCATTAGTCATGACCCTTCACCCAAAATTACCATCACAAATCCCAAATCCCAAACTGAGGCGATCAAAGAAGAGAACATCAAAGCTAAGAACCTACAAGGAATGGACAAAGCATTTGAAGTACGTCCTAATGGAACTCGTTGTATCAAGAACCAAAGCTAGTTACCACTTTTTGGTAATTTAAGAGACTTGATCAGGCATGAATCCCATAAATCGAAGTATTTCATTCACCCAGGTTCTGACAAGATGTATCAGGATCTAAATAAACTCTATTGGTGGCCTAACATGAAGGCAATCATTGATGAATATGTTGGCAAATGTTTAACATGCTCTAGAGTTAACGCAGAATGTCAGAAGCCATCCGGCTTACTGATACAACCAGAAATTCCAATATGGAAATGGGAAAGAATGACAATGGACTTCGTTACAAAACTACCCAAAACCTCAAACGAACATGACACAATTTGGGTTATTGTATATCGCCTTACAAAATCAGCACATTTCATCCCCACCAGAGCAACAAATAGTATGGAAACCCTTACAAGGTTGTATATAAAGGAAATAGTTTCACGGCATGGAGTGCCGATATCCATTATCTCAAATCATGACAGTCATTTCACATCCAGATTCTGGTATTCAATGCAGAATGCTTTGGGTACTCAATTAGACATGAGTACGGCATATCATCCCGATACTGATGGACAGGGTGAGAGAACCATCCAAACACTCGAAGACATGCTTCGAGCCTGTGTTATTGATTTTGGTAAAGGATGGGAAAGACACTTACCACTGGTAGAATTTTCCTACAATAACAGTTACCATGTCAGTATTAAGGCAGCACCATTCGAGGCACTTTATGGTCGAAAGTGCAGATCACCTGTCTGCTGGAATAAGCTAAGAGAAAAACTAGTTCAAACTGTTTATACTATTTTTGGCTTTAGCAACTTGAGAATTAGACAAAATAAGATAAACCTAAAACTTAAAAATAAGCTAAAACTTAAACCCTAAGGACACAAATAAGTAAAAATAAGCAATTAAAAGAAAAGCAAAGATGAAAAGGAAAAATCAGTATATGTTGATGAAACTCAGTATATACTGATTCTTGATTTTGGAAAATAGCTATATTTAGCCCTAAGATTAAGCTAGAAAAAGCAAAAGTTAAAACTTAAAACTTAAAAACAGATGAAGCTTAATGTCCAAAGAGCTTATAAAATAAAAATCAGATCTTAAAACTGACTACAGCTTATCTAATTTAGCTATTAAAAAGTAGACTCTGAACTTTTTGAAAAATGAGACTTACATATTTGTATTGTTCATATTGTTCACATATTGAGATCACACAAAGTCGAATCTAAATTTTTATAAACAAAACATTAATTTAAAAAGCGGTAAACTATTCAACTATAACAACCCATAATTTTAATCAATGTAATTATCCATCTATTAAATTAGATGCAATTATCATCAATGTAATATTTACTTATTAAATTAAGTAGAACCATTTTTACGGGAATATTTTTGCTTTATTCCACCTATTATGCAACGTAACTTGCATAACCTAAGTAAACGAGCTCACGCAACCTACCTATGCCAATTTCATCAACGTTTATAGCCAGTAAACGTTATAATATGTCAAGCAATATGTTTTAAACTCTATTTTATCATACGTTATCTATTTAACGTACTTTTCAAAATGTTATTACAAAACGGATTTCAAACGTTAACGTTTATATCAACACCCTAATTATATGAAATATTTACACATAAAGTAAATGTTAAAGCTTGCAAGGCATGTGTACAAGTGTACAATGCATAACTTTTGAATATTAATTCCCTCCAAAACTAATGTACAACTCCCTAAAGCTCAAAGTACAAGTTAAACATGCATAGAATTCAAACTAGGTCATTTTCCCTCCAAAATCATGTTTATTTCTTACCACCACTTTAACATAAGTTACATCACTTAAAGCACAACTTGTAAACCAAGAAACTAAACTCTAAACAAAACCCTAATTCTAACCTAAACCTAGACGAAAACCCTAAACACCTAAAACTAGTTCTAACCTAAAAATCAAGCACCTCAAGCACCTCAAGCACCTCAAGCACCTTAAGCACCTTAAGCACCTCAAGCACCTTAAGCACCTCAAGCACCTCAAGCACCTCAAGCACCTCAAGTACCTCAATCACCTCAAGTAGCTCCATGAATCACCTCCTTGCACCCTAGCTACTACTTGGTCACTACTATACAACACCTTAGCTACCACTCCACTTAACTTGGTTACCACTCCAAGTAAACTTGGGAAATACTCTTTTCTTTACACTATATATACACGTATACATACATACACTTTCAATTCACCATCAAAACTTCATACTACCTTAAAATCATATTCTAGCCATGCCATAGATGAGAAGAAAGAAGGTTTAAGCTAAGTAGAAGCCAAGATTTAAAAAGAAAGAAGTTTTGATTCATAACTTAAAGTGTTTGACCTATTTCATCAATTTCGACCCATTCAAGCTTTTGTAAGTCTTCACCATGTTCTATAAACTCTTGTATTGTTTTAGATTATACATCAGCTCCTATACATCCTTATGATCTCATGAAATCAGCCCTTAAACCCTAAAGCTTACTCATTTGGTTTTCCTAAATCAAGCACACTCTATAAACCCTAAAAAGCTCTTTTCGTGTATCTAACAAGCTATAAGCCATAAGCTGTTATAATAAGCGATTTCAATAAGCTCATTTATCATTTCTATAAGCTTGAAAACTAATCTTAAAGCCTTAAACCCATCGGGTTAATCATTTTAAACCAAACAAACCCATTTTGGATTTTTAAGCTCACAAGCTCTTTTGATAAGCTATAAGCTTGTAAAAGTTACTTATTTTAGCTTATAGTAATAAGCTATAACCTGCAAAGTTGATTTCTAAATCAAAAATATCAATATTATGGTTTTTGGACTTAATTCGTAAATGTTTTCATGCAAAGGGGTATATATTGTAAATTCTTGAAACTTATAACTTTTGGGCCATATTTATATTAATTATAAAAACATATTTAAATATTATAAGACTCGATTTTATTAAAACCTGACACATTTGTCGTTATCATTCGTCAATCAAAACACTATAAAATCAATTATGTTTTATATTTAACATAATTTATCATCCGCTAGCTTTTGAAGAAACTTAAAATATAAAACCTTATCATTTAATCTATAACGTATCACGTTACTAGGGAGTTTCATGTGAGGGTTTTCATTTGAGTAAACGTTTTGATGAGTTGCTGGATTTACGAGTTAAAATGTCCTAGCTCCTCAAACGTTTACTACATGACCTCTGGATTATGATAGCCCGAATAGTGATACGATATTTTCACAAGTTATCAAACCAAAAACCGTTAAACTTTATGAAATGAAGTTGGTAATATCAACAATCGAACTAAGACTTGACATATTACCCCTAGGTTGCGTGACGAGGCTGTTTACTCTCATTTTAATTAAATTTCAAATCAATCAACTACCTTAATAAGGTGAGTTCATAGTCATACCTTTACATATTTTCTAAATCCCGTGAGGAGATACATGCTATAAACCATGAATACAAGTGTTTTACAACTCTATGCTATCCTGATATATTATTGCCTAAGTTTGCCTTCACTGCCAGTATTTCTTAATCATGAACCATTATGTTGATAGAAATAATGCCTAAAAACATTATTAATATTTTTCAAATCCTTACATATTGATAATCACAAAATATAAAAACATTCAATGAAAAATTAAAACATAAACAAGTAATTAGTGGTTAATATTCATTTCAAA
>BQNB010044553.1:19919-33488 GCA_026074375.1 Tanacetum coccineum
TTACATACAAATGATCAAATCTTGTTGGGTTGTTTTCAAGCTTTTCATTGTGATTCAATTATGGGACAAATGTTATATCAATTTCAAGGAAATCAACGAGATTACTTTTCAAACGACACATTTAGAGGTCGTTCTCTTGTATCTTGTGCTGTTGTATTATGAAGTAATGCCCCCGGACACATTTCCGCTGCGACACCTTTTTGGGGGTGTTACAGTGCTGAAGAAGAGAATCATGATCTTGAGTTTGCACATATGAGTTACGATTCATATTTTGGTATTCCAATTCTAGAAACCGTTTATGAAGAATCTTCCTCATCGAATGTTATTCCCTCAATTGTGCACCCAAACGCTCTAGTCTCAGAATATATCTCTAAATGGACTAAAGATCATCTGTTTCAAAATATAATTGGCGAACTCTCCAGACCCGTTTCCACAAGACACCAGCTACACGAAACAGCCCTGTTCTGCTTCTATGATGCTTTCCTAACTGCAATTGAACCAAAGATATACAAAGATGCATTAACACAAGCATGCTAGGTTGTGGCAATGCAAGAGGAGCTTAATGAATTTAAACGTCTTGATGTCTGGGAACTTATTCCTCGTCCAAATAAAGTGATGGTTATCACCTTAAAATGGATATATAAGGTCAAATTGGATGAAATGGGAGGAATCTTGAAAAACAAGGCCAGATTGGTAGCTCGTGGATACCGTCAGGAAGAGGGAATTGATTTTGAAGAATCCTTTGCTCTAGTGGCTAGACTAGAGGCCGTTCGGATATTTCTCGCGTTTGCTGCTCATATGAATATGATCGTCTACCAAATGGATGTTAAGACGGCTTTCTTGAATGACATCATGCGTGAAGAAGTGTACGTTAGCCAACCAGACGGATTTGTGGATCCAGACAATCCAAATCACGTATATCGTCTAAAGAAAGCTCTATATGGGTTGAAACAGGCTTCGTGCGCATGGTATGATCTATTGTCATCGTTTCTGCTATCTCAAGGATTCTCCAAAGGAACAGTTGATCCCACATTATTCATTAGAAGAGAAAGCAAAGATATCCTCCTGGTACAAATCTATCTTGATGATATTATTTTTGCTTCATCTACTACTGAGCTATGTGATAAGTTTGCTGAAATAATGTGTTCGAAATTCAAGATGTCGATGATGGGCAAAATATCATTTTTTCTAGGACTATAGATTTCACAGAGTCCCAGAGGCATCTTTTTAAACAAATCTAAATATGCTCTAGAATCTCTTAAAAAATACGAAACGAAATCTTGGGACCTAGTGGATACTCCCATGGTGGAGAAATCCAAACTGGATGAGGATCCACAAGGGAAAGCCGTTGATCCAACACATTATTGTGAAATGGTGGGCACCCTTATATATCTCACATCCAGTCGACCATACCTGGTATATGCTGTGTGCATGTGTGCTCGGTATCAGGCCCGTCCTACCGAAAAGCACCTCCATGCTATAAAAAGAATCTTTCGATATCTAAAAGGAACCGTCAATCGGGGACTATGGTACTCGAAGGATTCTGCTATTGCACTAACAGCTTTTGCAGATATTGATCACGCGAGTTGTCAAGATACCAGACGAAGTACATCTGTTAGTATGCAATTGCTAGGAGACAGACTTGTAAGCTGGT
This sequence comes from Tanacetum coccineum, assembly GCA_026074375.1. Lineage (NCBI taxonomy): Eukaryota > Viridiplantae > Streptophyta > Magnoliopsida > Asterales > Asteraceae > Tanacetum > Tanacetum coccineum. The sequence goes on from BQNB010044553.1 coordinate 21,574, forward strand.
CATCAAAAAGGTAGAAAAGCGCTGCCATATCCAGTACGAAAGCTGAATACATCGCCCTATCAGGCTGTTGTGCTCAAGTTCTTTGGATGAGATCACAACTTTCTGACTATGGCCTTGCATTCAACAAAATTCCAATGTACTGTGATAATAAAAGCGTTATTGCCTTATGCTGCAACAATGTTCAACATTCCCGTTCAAAGCATATCGACATCAGATATCACTTCATAAAAGAGCAAGTGGAGAATGGAGTTGTCGATCTTTACTTTGTCAAGACAGAATATCAGTTGGCGGACATCTTTACCAAGGCCCTGTGTCGAGAAAGAATTTAATTCATTATCGACAAGCTAGGGATGAGAAGTTTTACTCCTGAAACTCTGAAAGAACTGGCAGATGAAGCCGAAGAATAGTGGTGGTACCTATTCTGATATCCTATGTATAATATGTATATATATCAAAAACCAGAAAAACCAAAAAGATTTTCTTTTTCTAAAAATTTTTATAAAAAACAAAATACAAAAATATAAAACCCCTAAAAACAAAATAAAAAATTGAAAAATCAGGAAAAGACAAAAATATATTTTTCATGTCATGCTTTCTAGCATCGATAATATTTACGGCTTCAGAAATGTCATTTAACAATGGCACAAAGCTGTAAATAAAGTTCGAATAGATAACATGACATATGGCTTGCTATTACTTCAGCTAGTAACCCGCTTTTTACCCCGAGGAAAACATGTCGTCAAAAAGATAGTTGTTCCTAACAACGGTAAATTTATTTCTTGGGAATGAATTACTTCATATTCATTCAAGGCTTGTGCTTACTTTGCAGCACAACCCGTGCTATCTATTTTCCATAAGTGTGTGTTTCAGTGCGCTTATGATGTAAAATAAGAGAAATCTTATTTTTGGTGTTGTGTGTCATGAAATAATAACATAACTTTCAGAAAGTCATCAGAAATCATTTTCAAAGACATTCGACCACTCAAACAACGACTACAGCTCTTTAAATAGAAAACGGGTCATTGTTTGAGGGGGTGAAAATGTCAAATATCTTCTTTAATAAATAAATCAGTTTGTGATCAAAGGAAAATGTGTTAAACAATAATAGGTTAATTATTAAAGGAGAGTTAATTAATTTTAACTTACGTGAGCCTTAACTGTTATGTGTTTATGCCTTTAGGGATTTAAATGAAAATCTAAGTTGCTAGGTATGATAGTTGAAACTTTAGGGACTTTATGTTCTATTTGTTAAACTATATTATGCCTAAGTAAACTTAATAAAGGAAATGAACAAGAGATAAGAAGAATAGGGGGCATTTGTGCCAAAGTTAAAAAGTCCAACAACAAACACCCCCTTGTCTGCCTCTTTGCTAACACACAAACACAAACACACTCTTCTTTATTTCCCTCAAACCATTTTGGCCCCTAAAATCAAGATCATCAACAAAACATTTTCAAGAATTAAGGTAAACTAAGAATATGTTCATTACACCCTTTGCATCACTCGTCTCAAAGGAATTAGACTGGAATACACTTTTGAGCTTGTAATCCCTAGAACTTGATCTAGGGTTCGTTAAATTTTAAATTGTATAAAAGTTTAAATTGATTGAGGGGTTTGCATCATCATAGGGTGTATTACACTCGATTTAAACAGTTTCGAATTTCATTAACGTTTGATGTTGTTTTTTAATTGATTCTTGTATGCGTAAAATAGGAAAATGAGTAGGAATGTAAAATGTTAGTGGGTTTGTGTTTAGAAAGTGTTTAACATCATACTTGTATGCATTTGAGTGTTATAATCTATCTCTTGTATGTCTGTTTCATGATGAATGAGTAAAATGATTGTATACATGCTCGTTCGTGGTCATTTTTGACATTCTTGTGGTTAATTCATGTTATAATTGCTTGAGTATGACTTGTGTATGTACATGAATGATAAGTAACTGATAAAAGATGCTAAAACTCATGAATTTGAAACTGAAGGCGATTTAGGCAAATCATGAAGGAGGCGATTTAAACCCTCCCTTCAGGAAGCGATTTAGTCCTTTCCTTTAGGAGGCGATTTAGTCCTTTCCTTTAAGAAATGATTTATTCCTTTCCTTTAGGAAGCGATTTAGTCCTTTCCATTAGGAAGCGATTTAGTCCTTTCCTCTAGGAAGCGATTTAGTCCTTTTCTTTAGGAGGAAATTTAGTCCTTTCCTTAAGAAGGCGATTTAGTCCTAAATCTTAAGGAAGCGATTTAGTCCTTTCTTAAGGAGGCGATTTAGTCCTTTCTTAAGGAGGCAAATTAGTCCTTTCTTTAAATAGGCGAAATAGGTCAATTTCTTAAGGAAGCAATTTAATCATGCCTAATGTGTTAAGTGTCTTTCAAAATCAGAATAGTTTGCCATATAGTGTAATATATAAACTTGGTTATATATAAACTGTATTGGTCAACTCTTAGTAGTATCATGACTTCTCAAGCTGCATAAATCGCAAAGGACAATGCTCTAGTTGCTTCGGAGAATCGTCGGGCAATTGGAAAGTGTAATATGAGAATCGATCCAAAGATGAAGAGACCAAAGGAAACAACATATCAAGTGGTACTAGATGCTCTCGCACTTACAACGTGCTATTCGGCCTTTCTGATCACTGCTGATGTACCGGTCATCTACATGCATCAATTCTGGGATACCGTCTACAAGCATGGCTCTTCATATCGATTTAAGATCAACAACAAGAAGTTTGCTGTGAATGTTAAAGAATTCAGGGAAATCCTTAATATCTGCCCTAGGATTCATGGTCAATCATTTGTTGATCCTCCTTGTAAAGAGGAAGCCTTATCATTTGTTAGATATCTTGGTCATACTGGAGAGATCAAGCACCTCACTGACATCACTGTTGATCATCTGCATCAACCATGGAGAGCATTTGCAGCTATCATCAACAAATTCCTTTCTGGCAAGGTTTTTAGTCTAGATAAAATGCGTCTCTCAAGAAATCAGATTCTATAGGGCATGTTCTACAATAAGAACGTTGATTTTGTTGATCTTATCTGGGAAGATTTGCCCTATCAGATAGATAACAAAGATGCAAAGAAGTCAAACAACTTGTATTACCCTAGATTCACAAAGGCAAACATCAGTCATTATATAAAAAAGAATCCTTCTATTTCTATGAGAAACTGGACATTTATGCACACTGCTAGGGATGACGCTATCTTAGGTATCATGAAGTTCGTCTCCAAGCTTGAAGATGTTCAATTTTATGGTGCTCTTATGCCTAAAGAGATGATGAATCCTGAAATGCTGAGTTCTGAATCATTTCAAACTTATTATGCAATCGCTACAGGAGCTGAACCTCCAAAGTCAAAGAAACAAAGGAAAGCAGACTCATCCAAATCATCTGAGGAAACTCCCACTCGGAAGTCTTCAAGAATCAAGAGTCTGCCAAAGTATCTCCTGCTAAGTCTATGAAGAAAGAACCAGCAAAGGTGAATAAAGGCAAAGGTTTGACTATTCTTTCAGAAGTTGCTTTGTCAGAAGAAGCTCAGCTCAAGGAAGTTATCCAGAAGAGCAAGAAAGACTTTCACATTTCACATACAGGTGGTTCGGGTGCTAGTACAGATGAAGGAACTGGTTCTAAACCAGGGGTTCCTGATGTACTCAGATTTGACTCTGATAGTGACAACGAGTCATGAGGTGATTCGGATAAAGAGGATGATGAAGATAAAGATGCTTCTGATGATAATGATGATGAGAATGATGATGAAGGTGATGACAAGGATGATAGTGATGACACTGATGGTGATAACAATGATGAGGATGAGGGTGATGATAAAATTAATGATGATGTACGAGAAGAAGAAGAAGAAGAAAATATTGATGTAAGAGTTCATACTCCTGAGGACTCTGAATTTTCTGATCAAGAAGATGATGAAGAGAAGAATGAAGAAGAGGAAGATGATTATGAAATGTTGTATAGAGATGTAAATGTCAACTTACGGGCAAAAGATGTTGATATGACAAATGCTGAATAGGGTGGAGCTTAACCAAATGCTCAAGAATCAGGGCTTGAATATGAAGAGGATCATGTAACACTCACTGCATCTTAGAAGAATAAAGGTCATACACAGAGTTCCTCTGTATCTTCTGATTTCACAAACAAGCTTCTCAACTTAGAGAATGTGTCTCCAACTGAATATACTATGGCTTTTGTCATGGACACCACTCCTCTACAAACACCATCTCTGGTGAATACAACAACTCCTCTTCCACCTCCAATCATTCCTCCACCACATCAAGCAACACCAACAACTACTAAACCAATAACTCCTGCTCTAACAATTCCAGAACAAACACAATCTGCTTTCGATCTTCCTATTTTTGCCTCAGTGTTCTAATTCAACTAGCGTGTCTTTTCCTTGGAACAAGAAGTATCTCAACTTAAACAACCTGATAATACTACACAAATATCTGAATCTCTCAAGTCTCAAATTCTAGCAATAATAGATGAACATCTCAGCTTAAGAATTGGATTTACAGTACAAACCGCTTTCTAATCATACAAGAAGGAATTTGAAAAGGAAGCTCAAGCTGAGCAAGAAAGATTCATTGAAATCATAGAAAAATCAGTGAAGGAGGTGATCTAAGATGAAGTCCATAGTTAACTTACAAAGATCCTTCCAACGAAGATACATGACTTTGCCACTCCATTGATCGAAATCACTGTTGCTGAATCACATGATAGAGTGGTCTTGGCTAAATCTTCTTCTCAACCGAAGTCTACATATGAGGCAGCTACATCTCTAACAGAGTTTGATTTAAAGAAGATACTTCTCGACAAGATGCAAGACAGTAAATCGTATCGAGCTGCTCAAGCACACAAAGATCTCTACGATAGTCTTGCTAAGTCTTATAAGCTTGATAAGGATCTCTTTGATACATATGGTAAAGCATATTCATTGAAAAGAGACCGAGAAGACAAGGACAAGGATGAAGACCCCTCCACTGGATCAGACCGGGGGTCGAAGAGAAGGAAGACAGGAAAAGAGGCATAATCATCTCAAGAGCCAAAGTCTAAGGGTTCTAAGTCTACAAATTCGTCTAGAGGCCCCACCCAGTCTCCACGCAAGTCAACTGGCAAGTCTGCTCATGCAGTGGAATCAAGACATGACTCGGGTGTGTAACAAGATCAAGAGTTTGTCACGGGTACCAATGATGATCAACCTAAAGATGAGGAGGCTTCAAAGAAAGATTGGTGGAAGAAACCTGAAAAGTCTCCAACTCCTGATCGTGAGTGAAATACAAGACAAGCTGTTAACTTTAGACCACCCCAGACTTGGATGAGCCACATAGCCAAAGACAAAGAACCTCCTCGTTCATTCAATGAGCTTATGAATACCCCGATCAACTTCTTAGCATTTGTGATGAACATACTCCAGATTAATAGTTTGACACAAGAGATTTTGGTTGGTCCTGCATATAACCTCCTTAAAGGCACTTGCAAAAGCTTTGTTAAACTCGAATATCATTTTGAAGAAGTCTACAAGGCTGTGAATGATCGACTTGATTGGAATAACCCAGAAGGAAATGTGTATCCATTTGACCTTAGAAAGCCATTGCCATTGATTCAAAATGATAAAGGTCGTCAAGTTATCCCAGTGGATTACTTCATTAACAACGATCTTCTGTATCTATAAGGTGGAAGTGTGAGTAGGAAATACACGATTTCTACAACAAAGACCAAGGCTGCTTTGTATGACAATATCAAAGGCATCGAAGACATGGTTCTGACGCTATGGAGTCCAACTAAGATGGCCTATGATAAACATGCTCTTTGGGGTGTCTCACATTGGGGCCCCAAAAGAAAAAGGTTCTATGGATACGCATGTCATTTTGAGTCCAACCATGATGTGTTTTCTACAAAGAGAATCATTGGAGTTACTCACATCGATGTTGATAAGCGGTATGATTATGGGTATTTGAACACGTTCAAGGAAGGAGACTTTCCAAGACTCAATCTATGTGACATTGAAGATGTGCTGCTTCTGCTGGTTCAGAAGAAAATCTAAAATTTGGAACAAGATGTCCTCTATGATCCGAACGTAGCATTACGGATGTTCACCAGACGCATTGTAATTCTCAAGCGGGTGGAAGACCTTCAACTAGGATTCGAAAGCTACCAGAAGAAGTTGAATATCACCAGGCCTCAAACATTTAAATCCGGCATCACCAAATTGACCCCATACACTGCCTACAACGATCCTCAGGGTATCATCTATCAAGACAAGCAGAAGAGAAATAGGTTGATGCGCTTGGATGAGCTTTACAAGTTCTGTGATAGAATGCTCACCGATGTCAGATCTGTACTTGATGATATTACGAAAAACCGAAGGATGGAGTATCTGCCAAAGAGAGATTGGACTAGATTAGACAGGACAAGGTCCCGCATCATTATTAAGAAGATCGATGAGCTGCTGTTTGAGAGAAGATTGATGAGAAATCTGGAAAGATTTGTTGGTGGCAGAGAATACGGGAATGACTTCCGGCTACTCGAAAGGACAATATGACTATGTCATATGTTGTTCTCCTTCCTATCAGGTCATTCTTGTATATTTCTAACCTTATGAATATGTATTTAATGTAGAATAAGACTAATAATAGGCAAATATAGTGTTTGAGTATGAATTTTCAAGAATTTTTTAGTAAATTTAAATTTTTTTAAATTCACATACTCAAACACCGTATAACATACCTCATAATTTAAAGGGGAGCATTAACATGCTCCTAATACGGCTTGTGAATAATTAGAACATTCTTCTCCCCAAATGTTTTTCATATATTTGAATCAATTGATATCTAAAATATCAAGGGATTTGACATTTTTGATAAGGGGAGAAAATTTGATTAAAATATATGGCTTAATTTGTAATCTTAAGACTCAGGTGCGAGCTTCATCCCTTCATGTGCTAAACATTTTCGAACATCGTTGCACATGTTGAGGGGGAGCAATTTTGGAAAAGAAAACATCTATGGTAAAAAACGTTTTTGAGTACCTAGATTGAATTTTCAAAATGATTTTAGCGGCAAGATGTGGCAATACCAATAGACCGACCCAGTACTTAATTTTACGAAGTTATAAGGTGGTTAAGGTTAGGTATCCATCCCACGATCCAGCCAGAACCAGAGGGATCTACCCAGGGACATTCCATTAGCTAGAATAAAAGTCCTTAGGTATGATAAAAGGAGTAAGAGTGAGAAAAGGGAATAGTGTCGACTGAGATGGAGCCAATATTGGAACAAAGCCAATAAGGTATTAGTCATGAAGTCTCGGTAAGCACTGAAGGGGTTGAAGAACGAAAAAGAAATGTAAGGATAAAGGGTGAAAAGAAAGAAGTCCTCCATACACCTAGGCAGAAACTGGGTCAATACATATGCTATCAGCAACACCTAAGCTATTGTCTGGTATTGAAGATAGTCATCATGGACCCAATGATGCAATGCACAACCCTCTCTAGCCACTCAAAGTCGGAAAGACTTTGTTTCAAAACTCACGGAGATTACACACATTTCTATCGACTTTGTCACTCCGAGTTAGTTGGTATTGAAAAGGTGGCAATCAGCTCTAGCCTTTGATCTCTAAAATCAAATGTGCACTATCGAGTCTAGAGCCAATAAAGAGATCATCTATAAATATCTCCAGGACACTTATCCATTATAAACTCGTTTCTCACACACCGTAAAAACTAGTAATATCTTAAGAGTCTACGCATTATCCTTGTGATCTTGCCAGAACATCAGAGTGATACTTATGTATTCACAATGAAGATGGAAATTCTTCCAGTGTCAACATCAAACAGCACTGCGGTAGGTGACTTGTGCGATTCTATATGAATCAAACTTGTGACATTTGGAAAGCAACGATGGTGCGATTCTATATGAATCAAACTTGTTCTAGGTTATGAATTGACGGTTGATGAATTTTGAAATGCTAAACCTCTCGATGTGTCACAAAACCACTTTAGCAAGTGACACGTCGATTGATTTTCAAATCAATTTTTATTCAATCAGTGACACTTTATCACTCTGGTTCACTCTTATCGTGCTGTCTGCTTTGAGACGTTCTGGTAATGAGAACCAGCTGAGTACAATGAATCTAATACACATGTGTTAGACAGATTCAATACTGCAAGCTAGAAATCATGTCAAAGAGATTCTTCTTAATTTGAATATACTTGATCGCAAGTCGATCCTCACGGATTCAAAGGTTAATCCAACCACATGGGCGAATGACAAAGCCATATTAGTCCCCTAACTTTATTGCTAACTGTTTTATTGTAGATACATATAAAGATGGAGTGGAGGTACATGGTTCTAGCTGCTGGTCAAGAAAAGTCAAGATTCATAACCACATGCTCATACTTGACCGACAAATGTAAAGACATCATGAAAGCTTAAGTACATGTTTCAAGACTTCCGCTACTCTGATACCGTACATCTTTCTTGAAGTGACGAAGTATTAAATTCAAAGAATCTCTAAGAAGTTTACGTCACTCTGATACCGAACATTTTTCTTGAAGTGACAAAGTGTTATAGTTAAAGAATTTCAAGAAAGATGTCTTATTTAAGCTTTCAAGATAGATACAATAAACAGTATGAGGATGTCAGTCTAGAAGTCACAAGATCACAAGGAGGCAAAGTTTACAAGATGATGTAAAGAGATTATGCTTGGTTGATGATCTCAAGAAGCTCAAAGATCACTTACAAGTCAAACAAGCTCAAAGCCTAAAGTCAAAGTCTACAAGCATATCTCACAAGATAAAGAAAAGAAAAGTAATCAAGATTGCGAGCTCAAGATTGAAGACAAAGCATAGTATGTCAGGTTTAAGATTTTGTAAAATGGGGTGTCCTCCCTTAGGGGGAGATTGTTAGGAACACGAATGTATCGGTCACTTCCATTTAGATAGCTCGTTTAGTAATCTTTGGTAAATCACTAGGCTAGTTAACCAAAGCCCAACAAAGGCCCAAAAGCCAACGTATGGGGTTAGGGAAACCGGCCTCATTTCATGTATAAATACCCTCTCCATGGTGTGGAGAGGGTTTTGGTTGATTGTTTCCCATTTCACATAATACAATTTCTTTCTCATTATCTCTCTCTCTAGAAACTTTGGGCCGACCTCTTTCTCTCACTAGTTCTTGCATTTTCATGTTTATGTGTTAAGTATTTCAAGTATCCTTCATAGTCCTACTCTAGAAAAATCAAACAACAACACTCTTTCACTTTTGCTCAAATGGTTGCCAACATCGACACTATAAGTACTACAACTGTTATATAAATTAGTATCACTAAGTCGACTAATAGGCTTATGATTTTGCAGATTTTTTTTGCCGATACCGAGGATGAAAATGATGGATTGAATCCGACTCTGCAGTAAGAATGGATACTAACGTTTAAGACGAAAAAGCAAAGGAGGTTGGTTTGTTTTTATTTTTTATATATAGACACAAAGAGGTTTCTTGATAGGAGCCGTCTTTCTCATATTTTACGAAAATGGTCCCCTTCCACCCCTGGACACCCACCCATGCCACCATGTCGATGGTTCACCAGACATCGAAAATGACCCGTCTTTTGGTCTCGTGCGACCTGGTCCAAACTAAATGTGATCATGTGAATGCTTGACATTATAACCATGTCTTAGGTTATCACATAGCCAAGTGATTAAATATGTTAAACTGTTCTGTTATGATTTAGAAAAATGAACTAAAAGGAACATGCAATATGTCTATTTTGGTGTCTCAAATTGGACAATTTAAGGACTACACATCCAAAAATGCATACTTTGCCACGTCAAATTGCAACCATTATGTTGATCCAGCTTTTTTCTTAAAAAAGAAAAACAGATTTGATCCAACTTTTCTATGCCGATACGTTTATATCAGATCAACTTATACGTTTATATAAGAACGTGTAGTTCTTATATAAACGTATCCGATTTGATCATAAGAAAAAAATACTCTACATTTTGAATAGACTGATATTCAGAGTATGCATAAAACATGCACTTCGGCCAACGTTATTCTTGAATGAATAAGAATTATTATCTGTCTCGACTTATTTCTATTAGCGCTAAAACCAATATTTTTAAATATATGATGCCAAAGATATTTAAAGAACTTGAGACTTTTTAGACTGTCATAAAGAAAGAACTACATATGTGTAATTGTGTAAATGTGTAAATATCAGACTCTGGAAATATTTGAATTTCTATCACTATGTGTAATTGTGTAATTGTGTAAATGTGTAGATATTACCAAAACTGTCATTTCTATCAGTTCTTTACACAATATTTAAAGTGTCATTTCTATCAGTTCTATGTAAGCAATTGTGATATTACACACTATTTGAATTACTGTATGTTCTTTACGCATATGTACCAAAAGTTTAACAATAATTGTGTAAATATCAGTCTTCTATATATAATTTGAAAATTTTGCATATTTTGGTAGGCAAAACCCGAGACTGTGAACAGAGTTTGTAAACTTCTCAAAAGCCAATTGGCATTTCCATGCGGTTATGTAGTTGCACCCGACTCTAAATTTTCAACCGTTGGTGCCGATTCCCTTGACACGGTAAGTTTTCATTCACATAGATATACATTTGACTTGGCACGCATTACATCTATATTCTACGCATAAGTTTTATCCACTCAGTCGACTATATGTGGGTATCTTTTATCTATTGATAAGTACAAGTAAGTTTAATCTATATGAAGATATTAGGCCCACTAAGAACTTTACACCTAAGATAACTGAATCCTCATGCTACAACGGACAGGTGTAGATCCACCGTTATGAAAATCGAGACCGGGTTTACTTTTCAAATTACTTAATTAGTTAGAGATGGTTGTGTTCAGGATGACTGAGATGATCATGTATCCAAGAGTTGATATTTCTGAAATTACTTATGTAACTGTTAAAAAAGAAGTGAATGATAGTGTATTGCGTTGGCCGTTACGTAGTTCGGGTGGTGCACTGATAGGTTTACTTCATGTTCATCAGCCAGCGGGGCAGAATTCATGGAATCCAAATACTTAAATTGACCCCTAAAGTATATTATCTATTCAATTTTCAAAAAATGGAAATATAATAATGGAGATGCAACATGCTATGTCTACATATAGTCTTTGTAAAAAAAATGATCTGGTATGTATTAAACATTTTAAGGGAAATGTGTTACTATGTCTAATGCTTTGCATTCATTTTTTATGAAACAAAATACAATATGATAATGATAATAGTTTATGAATAATAATTTAAGATTAAACAAGTTACAAATCTGTTGCATGATTAGATCTCTATAAAATAAATTGAAATGAACTTTTCTAATCATATTGATATAGTTTGCTGAAGTTAATGCCCAAACTTGAACCACTTTCTATACTTGCAACATAGTTCATTCTCACCCACAAGTTGTTGTTAATCATGTTGGTCGTGTGTGTCTAAATGAATTAGCAGGGCACAAAAGGAGCTATCCGCTATAATCGCTTGGGAAAACACTAAGAGGGCTGATATTGAAGCCAAACTGAGGTACTCTTTATGACTAAGATGCTTTTTTAATCAATCTCAATCTCATTTTGTTTTATCAAACTCTGATCATCTATAACCTGATCTTTAATGTAAAGCTAATGACAAATGAAGCATCCACCCATGTATCACCAGATTAGAACTTAGGCGTGGTCGTATATTTGTTGCATAATATTAATAAGTAGAAAATATAAGTGCTTGATATTTACGTATAAAAGTCACATGTTTGTTTGAGCAGGAGAAATTTAACAAGAAGAAAGCAGAATACGCAGAAAAGATGAAAAACAAGGCGGGTTCGATTCACAAGCAAGCTGAAGAAAAACAAGTGATGGTTGCGGCCAATAAATCAAA
>BQNB010044554.1:0-25949 GCA_026074375.1 Tanacetum coccineum
GCCAAATTTATCGACCTCCGATTAATCAACCCCCGGTTCACCAAGCTCCACCTTACCAAGCTCTGGCTCCGCAAACACAAGGTGTGTCGAAGGATGATTTTCAAAATTACATCAAAGCTAATGATGTGGTTATGAGAAATATGCAAAACCAAACCCAAAACATGCAAAGTCAAATGACCAATTTAACCGATTTGCTTACCAAGTTCATGAATTTCAATACCGCTTAGGGACACTCCCTAGTAATACCATTACTAACCCGAAGGTAGACTTGAAGGGTATTACCACCCGAAGCGGTGTTGCTTATCAAGGACCCACGCTTCCTACTACTTCTTCTCCTCTTAAAGTAGTGGAACATGAACCCGAGGTGACAAAGGACATGGTGCCTCCTACTAATAACGGAAGCACCAAAGACGTCCAACCTCCGGTTGTCCAAATTCAACCCTAAGTACCAAATTCTGAGCCCGTTAGTGTTCCGATGCCTAACCCAAAACCATCAATTACATATCCTTAGAGACGTAATGATGAAAGGCGCCGTGAAAAAGCTAATGACCAAATTGAGAAATTCTACGAAATCTTTAAAGATTTGAGTTTCAAAATTAGCCTCACGGATGCTTTGATTCTTAAGCCAAAATTCGCCTTGACTCTTAAAGCTTTAATTGGAAACAAAGAAAAATTAAGTGAAATGGCTAGGACGCCTTTAAACTAGCATTGTTCGGCGGTTATCCTCAACAAGTTACCCGAAAAACTTGGAGACCCCGGCAAATTTCTCATACCGTGTGATTTTCTCGGAATGGATGAGTGCTTAGCCTTAGCCGATCTTGGCGCTAGCCTTAATCTCATGCCATTATCCGTGTGGAAAAAGCTTTTTCTTCCGGAGCTCACTCCTACTTGTATGACTCTTGAACTTGCGGACCGTTCGATCTCCTAACCGATCAGTATCGAAGAAGATGTCACCGTAAAAGTAGGAAAGTTCAAATTCCCGGCCGACTTTGTAGTCGTAGACTTTGATGCCGATCCCTGAGTCCCCCTAATTCTCGGGAGATCCTTCTTAAAGACCGGACGTGCTTTGATTGATGTGTACGAATGTGAATTAACTCTTCGTGTTGGAAAAGAAGCCATAACATTCAATCTTGATCAAACTTCGACATACTACTCTAATTACGATGATATGACAGCGAACCGAATCGGCGTCATTGAAATGGCTTGTGAGGAGTATTCTCAAGAATTTCTCAGTTTCTCCGATGTGATTGCGAGTGGCAATCCCACTCCTTACTCTGACCCGATCGTTTCTACCTCTTCTCCGACTCTCACTCCCTTTGGGGATAACGATTTTCTTCTCGAGGAAGTCGATGCTTTCCTCGCCCTTGAAGATGATCCAACTTCACCAGAAGTTGATGATTCTTACTATGACCCGGAGGGGGATATTCTTCTGCTTGAATCATTTCTCAATGATGATCCATCATTACCCCCTCCCACTCAAGGAAACTATTTACCTAAAGTTTGAAAAGAGCTTAAAGTTTATGAAGCTAAAACTGATAAATCTTTAATTGATGAACCTCCCGAAGTCGAACTCAAGGACTTACCTCCTCATCTCGAATATGCATTTTTGGAAGGTGACAACTAGTTGCCCATCATAATTGCTAAATACTTAAGTGTCGAGGAAAAAGCCGCTCTCATAAAGGTTTTGAAGTCACACAAGCGAGCCAACACTTGGAAACTCTCCGACATCAAGGGTATTAACCCAGAATTTTGTACTCACAAGATTCTTATGGAAGAGGACTACAAACCGGCGGTTCAACACCAAAGACGGGTGAATCCAAAGATCCACGATGTCATCAAAAAGGAGTTTGAAAAACTTCTTGATGCCGGATAAATTTACCCGATCTCGGATAGTCCTTGGGTAAGCCCCGTACATTGCGTACCGAAAAAGGGTGGCTTTACCGTTGTTGAAAATGAGTTAATTCTGACTCGATTGGTTATGGGATGGCGTGTATGCATTGACTACCGAAAGTTAAATGAAGCCACCCATAAAGACTACTTTCCACTACCGTTTATGGATCAAATGCTCGAGAGATTAGCTGGAAACGAGTACTATTGTTTTCTCGATGGTTTCTCGGGTTACTTTCAAATTCCCATCGACCCTCATGATCAAGATAAGACAACATTCACGTGTCCTTATGGAACGTTCGCCTACCGTCGCATGCCTTTTGGCTTATGCAATGCACCGGGTACGTTCCAAAGGTGTATGATGGCTATCTTTCAAAAATTATAAGTATAAACTAGTAAGTAAAAGTTACTTATGGAAGTTCATGGAAATATAAGTATGTACCCATTTGGATCTTGTGATTCTTGGATAATATATGGACAAATGATAGATTAGGGACCCTAAATATGGAAGACATGTAAAAATGAGTGTTGTAATAGACTTGTAACATAGTGGTTAAGCTAGAAAGTTACAAAAACAAGTTTTAACATATTTTTATCAAGAATTTCATTAGGGTCTGTTTGAATTCAATTTTTAAAGTATACATTTTATATTTTTAGGATTTCAAAAAGGTAAGAAACTCAAAAAACGGATAAATAACAAAAAAGATAAGATAAAAACACGATTTACGTTAATACCGGTTTTATAAAATAAACTTTATAAAAGCAAGTTATAAAATACTTCTAAAACAGAAAGTTTAGTATTTTTCACAGATTGTACATATTTTTAGGATTTCAAAATGATAAGATTCGTAATTTTTCAATTAATAACGAAAGAGTTATGAATTTCGCAATTACGATATTAACAATTTATAAATACAATTTTATAAAAAGTTGTTGTTCATGACAGAAACATTTATTTTTGTAAACCTCATAATTAAAAGAACTGTTCAATTCATAAGAGAACGTGCTCGAAAGAATTTACTAAAAACTAGCTAAAACGAATAAAATACGACGTTTACGATAATTAAAGTTTATAAAAGTAATTTTATAAACTATGAACAGTAAAAGTTACTATTCATCAGCAGACCTCACTTTATAAAAATGTGATAATTTTAATAACGAAGACGTGCTCGAAGGAATCGCTAAAATCGGGATTAAAACGAATAATTGATTGCATGAAGGGTTTTACGACAATAAATTTAAAAAAGGTCATGAATAGTAAGAAGTACTGTTCATAGAAGTTATAAAATATAAAAAATGTAATATTTTTATATATCATCTTAATACGAAGACTTGGCCTTTAGAAACGCGAAAACGGTTTAAAACGAGAAAGTTATGCTAGATTTTCTAAGACTATAATATAAACGTTTTCGCTTTAAACAAGCGAATTTATAAATTACAAATAGATTGGTGAATGAGCTATATAGATTTTTTATGAAAGTTAGTTTTATCGAATTGCTAGTACTTAATACGACCTATGTTTGATTAGAGTTTGCCTTTGTAATTCGTCCGTGACGTCTTATTTCACTTACTTCGATTTTACACCATTCACATCCACTACAGAGGTGAACCACATAGCCCCCGTTTTACTTGTTTTCAACTGTTTTGGGGGAGAATACATGCTCGTTACAAACTTGTTTACTTATTTGTACTCGTTTAACAAACTTGAATACATACTCGTTTACATGCCCGTTATCTATAACAGATGCATTTACTTTTTTATACCTGTGAGTTTCTAGCCCCATGTGTTTCTGTTTTTAAAATATCTTTCTGGGTGGAACATGCTTTGTTTTACAATTGGACGCAAGAAACTTTGAAATACTTACTGTTTTGGATATTGCATACCATGCAATACTTACTGTTTTGGATATTGTATACCATGCAATACTTACTGTTTTGAATATTGTATACCATGCAATACTTACCTTATTTTGGATATTGTATACCATGCAATACTTACTATTTTGAATATTGTATACCTTGCAATCTTACTGATTTAGATATTGATACCAAGCAATACACACTCTAAACAATTACGGTCCTACACTCATACATTTACAAACCTGATGAATTCACCAACTTATGTGACCATTTTAAGCATGTTTTTCTAGGTTAATAAGGTACAAGAAACGAGGATACATTGGTGGTCTACATTGTGGAGTCATTTCTATAAAGATTTACGTGCATCACATTTTGGGGATCTGTTTCCAGAAGAAAAACTTATGCATTTCAAGATGAACAAGTTTAGCCGTTGAGCCTTTTTAACAATAATTTTTTTAAATCCAATGTATCATTACAAATGACACTTTAGTGTCGTTTCTCTAATGTCTTGGCAATGTTATAAGAAGTAACGCCTCCTGGATCCTTATTCGCCTCGACCCATTTTTGTGGTGTACAGATCGGTAATCTGAGCCAAGTTTATAGAGAACCAGTCAAATAGTTTTGGCTGGACAATAAATGTTTTCAAACATTGCATTCATAAAAAAGGGGGGTTTTTACGGGACACACACACAGTTGTTGCCTTAGTAGTGTATACTAAGATGCATTCAGTAATGTGAATAACGTGTTCATATTATAATATGTAACATTACTATTATGGCATACATAATATACAATAGACAAGTTTTTGCATAACTTTCGCACAACTCTACAATATATTTATATAAGGGATATTTAATAAAAATAGGGAACATTTCTTTGGCAAAGTAATACGACAAGCTCGTAGGCCTAAGTGCAACCTAAACATTCAGCTGATCAGATGAATATATCCTACCATCATTTAATTATGCCAGAGCGCATATTTCATATTTACGATACTCATCTCACAATACTCTAATTTGGAGCACGACGAAGACCAACTAAACTAATCTTAATTACACTCTGTATTTTGAGTATAATGGCTCCAAGGAAAGCACCCAGAACCAGAACCACACCAGCCACAACAACCAACACCACATCTGTCACTAATGCCCAGCTTCAGGCAATGATTGACCAAGGCATTACTGCCGCCTTGGCAGCACGTGATGCTAACAGAAGCACGAATGGCAAAAACAGCCATAATTCAGGAACGGGTGTCAGAAGGACTAAACCAGTTGCTCGAGAGTGCACT
The DNA here is from genome assembly GCA_026074375.1 of Tanacetum coccineum. Taxonomy (NCBI): domain Eukaryota; kingdom Viridiplantae; phylum Streptophyta; class Magnoliopsida; order Asterales; family Asteraceae; genus Tanacetum; species Tanacetum coccineum. Next base: position 5,036 of record BQNB010044554.1, read on the forward strand.
TACCAAGACTTCATGAAGTGCCAACCACTATATTTCAAATGCACTGAGGGAGTTGTCGAACTAACTCAATGGTTTGAAAGGATGGAGACTGTATTACGCATAAGCATCTGTTCCATGGAAAATCAGACCAAGTTTTCCACTTGTACTCTTCTAGCAAGTGCTCTAACATGGTGGAATTCCCACGTTATGACTGTTGGTCATGATGTTGCGTATGCATGACCTACCGCTATGAGGAAAGAAAATGACTGTACAAGTAACTTCCAAGCAATGGAATAAAGAAGCTTGAGGCTGAGTTGTGGAATTTGAAAGTAAAAGGTACCGACGTAATAGGGTATAACCAACGTTTCCAGGAACTAGCATTGATGTGTGTTCGAATGGTTCCTGAAGAGTCTGACAAAGTTGAAAGGTATGTCGATGGGTCGCCCGACATGATTCACGGAAGTGTTGTGGCGTCAAAACCAAAAACCATGCAGGAAGCTACTGAAATGGAAACAGAGTTGATGGACAAAAAGATCAGCACTCTTGCTGAACGTCAAGCTAAGAATAAGAGGAAACTTGACAACAACAACCAAGCTCAACAACAATATCCCAAGAGACAAATGTGCACAATCTTACGCCGTTGGGACATGTGAAATGAAAGGAGTATGCTTGAACTCTTTCCAATTGTGCAACCAGTTGGCAAGCTGCACCACAATGGGCCATGTACTGTAAAGTTGCGGAATTGCAAGAAGATTGGCCACATGACTCGGGATTGTAGGAATCCTGCTGCCGCTAGGAATCAAAGACCCTTACATTGCTTGAAAATGTGGAACTAGGCACTACATAGTGATTGCCGCGGGAGCTAAAGAACCAGACCCAATGGAAACCATGCAGCAGGTACTGGAGCACGTGTATGGTGTAAGCCTTTGGAGAGGAGAAACCCACACAAGACATTAACAACATAAGGATAGATTGAAGCTTAAAAGAGAAAGTTGTCTCGGCTTTTGCCTAATAAAATCCTAATTTATAGAACTATCTAGACTTTATCTCTTAGGAGTTCTCATTGTATTACTCTAAATTTATGTTGTACGAACGATTTCAAATTACCTATCAAATCAATGTGTTGTGAAAATTTCGTCAACTTTACTTTAACTTCCTATTTTGCAAGTCAAATTATAACACTATTTTGACGAAAATGAGTACTGCATCGTTAGTCCTCAATTATACATGGCCTGATCAACTATGTATAATTTCAGGAAGGACATGTCACGTAGAGTAGTCCACCATAAAAACTTCTTGACGAAACAGTTTTTCTAGTTATAACAGTGTTTTGTGGCGTATTTATAAAACGTATCTCATCACAAGGACCAAACTGTAATCGACCTAATAACTAAGTAAACTCTTACACCATCTTACAATGAAGTTGACGTCATCTTATACCAAATCCTAAGCCAAGAAGCCGAGACACATCACTAGTCACCCTAGGACTATCCGCTATCAAACTTGCTCGCCAAAAGAATTACGTCGATGTGAGACGTAAGCCCCTTAGAATTTCAAGTTGACAACAGAGTTATGCCTTAAGGTATACACCTGGAAAGGGGAAGTACTCTTAAGCAAACGAGGAAGCTAACCCCAGCTACGTTAGGACCTCCAAGGCGATGGAAAAAGTTAGATCCGTTAGCTTACAAGCTTGAGCATCCTTAAGAGTTGAACAGGGTTCAACAAAACGTTTCACGTATCCAATTGAAGAATTGATATGCCGACAAGCATTAGCGTTTAGTTGGTTGAGACTTCACTTTGAAGACAAAGCTTCATTTTGTCAAGGAACTTTGTATAGCAATCATGGATCGAGAAGTCAAACGGTTAAGGCAAAGCCGTGTCCTAATGGTCAAAGTTTAATGGAACTCTAGGCGAGGTCCTGAGTTTACATGGGAATGTGAGGATCAATTTTAAAAGAAATATCTACATCTCTTCACAAAGACCGCACCGGTGTCAAGTGCCGCGTCTTAAGCCTTGAGGACAAGGCTCATTTAACGGGGGAAGACGATAACACCCCATGTTTTAGGGTCATTTACGACGTCAATAAATTCACAAGTAATTTTTATGTAATAGTACGCGTTTCTTATAAAACCGTAAACGATAAGTTAAATCGCGTAGCCTAAAAATTATCGTTCCATGTAAACAGGCCATCAAACGATTAAATGATTACATCAAGCATGAGCTATTAATTATTTTTAAGGCTAATTATTACTTTTGAATATTTTATTTTATTATTATACGTAAAGTGTTTACGTTTCGCGATAAAATACGTTTAGGCATACCCGGAACCACCAAAACTTTTCTAAGCTTCAACAAATACCCACTTTTATACCCAATACATAAAAATTACACAATATTACTCTACATACATACATATGGCCGTTATGGGTTTAGAGAAACTAAAAAATAACAAGTTGAGAACATAACTTCCTCATCCTTTTATGAGATGTTCTCAACTATTAGGGAACACTTAGATATTTTATGCAAGACTTCTATGCATCTTGACCAAAGACTTCCATGATTTGCTCACTTATGTCTTGGACTTCCATGTTCACCATTTGACTAGCCTAGTGCATATAATACTTGCACTCTTGATAGGAAAAACACACAACACTTCAACACTTAACAAAAAGATCAACTTTTCCTCCTTTTTCTTCCTTATTTGGCCACGGTAACAAACACCCTTCATATATAATCCATAGCTTGATTTTACAAGACCATACATACATTCACACATCATTCCTATGATAACCTAAGGTGCTTTGAAGGGTTGACTAAGCATTTGCAAGATTTAATCAAGTGATTTCAAGATTAGGGTTTTCTTGGAAAACTAGGGTTTTCACCCTTTGTTTTCAAGCAAGGATTTAAATCACAAGGGTGTGACTTGTTTTCCCATTTACCACTCATCATACTAAGGTTATCTAAGACCCTACTAATTTCATAATCATGATTTTATGTGTATATAAGTTCTTTATAGCAAAATCACCATTTAGGATACTTTTGAACATGTAAAATGATCTTTGGCTTGTGGATCATGGTTTTGTATATTTTTACTCATATTATAAGGTTGATAATATCATGATATGATGGTAATATAAGTATTGTATCATGTTGAGTTAAGTGTAAAAATTATAAGTATAAACTAGTAAGTAAAAGTTACTTATGGAAGTTCATGAAAAATAAAAAGTATGTAACCCAATGGAACTTGTGAATCTAGGGACAATTATAGGACATAATGAATGGACTAGGGACCCTAAATATGGAAGACATGTGAAAATGAGTGTTGTAATAGACTTGTAACAAAGTGGTTAAGCTAGAAAGTTACGAAAACAAGTTTTAACATATTTTTATCAAGAATTTCATTAGGGTCTGTTTGAATTTCGATTTTTAAGGTATACATTTATATTTTAAAAAATACTACTATCTCATGACGATTCCAAAAAGTAAGGAAACTCGAAAGCGGATAGAATAACGAAAAAATACGATAAAAGACACGATTTACGTTAATACCAGTATTTATAAAAGTAAACTTTATAAAAGCAATTATAAAATCATCTAAAAAAGAAAGTTTAGTATTTTTCACAGATTGTACATACTTTTAGGATTTCAAAATGATAAGAATCATAATTTTTCAATTAATAACGAAAGAGTTATGAATTTCATAAGTTTACTATAATTAACACTTTTAATAAATAAATTTTATAAAAGGTTACTGTTCATGACAGAAACAATTATTTTTGTAAACCTCATACATAAATAGAACTTTCAATACATGAACAGCTCGAAAGAATTACTTAAAACGGAGCTAAAACGAATAAAATACGACGTTTACGATAATTAAAGTTTATAAAAGTAATTTTATAAACTATGAACAGTAAAAACTACTGTTCATCAGCAGACCCCACTTTATAAAAATGTGATAATTTTAATAACGAAGACGTGCTCAAAGGAATCGCTAAAATCGGGATTAAAACGAATAAGTTGTTGCATTTACGGGTTTTACGACAATTAAATTTATAAAACGTCATGAACAGTAAAGTACTGTTCATCAGAAGGTTATAAAATATAAAAATGTAATATTTTTGTATATCATCTTAATACGAAGACGTAGACATAAGAAACAGCGAGAAACGGTTTAAAACGGGAAAGTTATGCAAGTTGTTCTAAGACGAAAATTATAAACGTTTTCGCTTTATAACAACGATTTATAAATTACAAATAGATGGTGATGAGCTATATAGGATTGTTTATGATATTAGTTATCGAAGTGCATAGTACTTATACGACCTATGTTTGATTAGGTTGCCTTTGGATTCGTCCGTGACTTTTATTTCACTTACTCGATTATTACTCATTCACTTCACTACTGAGGTGAGTCTCATAGCCCCCGTTTTACTTGTTTTCAACTGTTTTGGGGGGAGAATACATGCTCGTTACTAAACTGTTAACTTAATTGGTACTCGATACAAACTTGCATACATACTCGGTTACATTCCCGCAATTATTCTTATAGACTATGCATTTACTTTTAATACCTTGTGAGATTATAGCCTCCATGTTTTTACGGTTTTAAATATATTATTTTGGGTGAGAACATGCTTTGCTTTACAATGGACGCAAGACCCCTTTGAAATACTTACTGTTTTGGATATTGCATACCATGCAATACTTACTGTTTTGGATATTGTATACCATGCAATACTTACTGTTTTGGATATTGTATACCATGCAATACTTATTGTTTTGGATATTGTATACCATAAATACAATACAGTTTTGAATATTGTATACTATGCAATACTTACTGTTTTGGATATTGTATACCATGCAATACGCACATCTTATACCATGTGATTTTCCCGGAATGGATGAGTGCTTAGCCTTGGCCGATCTTGGCGCTAGCATAAATCTCATGCCATTATCCGTGTGGAAAAAGCTTTCTCTTCCTGAGCTCACTCCTACTTGTATGACTCTTGAACTTGCAGACCGTTCGATTACCAAACCGATCGGTATTGCCGAAGATGTCTACCTAAAAGTAGGAAAGTTCAAATTCCCGGCCGACTTTGTAGTCGTAGACTTTGATGCCGATCCCCGAGTTCCCCTAATTCTCGGGAGATCCTTCTTAAAGACCGGACGTGCTTTGATTGATGTTTACGAAGGAGAATTAACTCTTCGTGTTGGGAAAGAAGCCATAACATTCAATCTTGACCAAACTTCGAGATATTCTTCTAATTACGATGAAATGACAGCGAACCGAATCGACGTTATTGAAATGGCTTGTAAGGAGTATTCTCAAGAAGTTCTCGGTTTCTTCGATGTGATCACTAGTGGCAATCCCACTCCGTATTATGACCCGATCGTTTCTACCTCTTCTCCGACTCTCACTCCTTTTGGGGATAGTGATTTTTTTTCTTGAGGAAGTTGATGCTTTCCTCGCTCTTGAAGATGATCCAACTTCACCAGAAGTTGATGACTCTTACTATGACCCAGAGGGGGATATTCTACTTCTTGAATCATTTCTCAATGATGATCCATCACCTCCTCCCAATCAAGGAAATTATTTGCCTTAAATTCGAAAAGAACTTAAAATTTGTAAAGCTAAAACTGATAAATCTTCAATTGATGAACCTCCTGAGATCGAACTTAAGGACTTACCTCCACATCTCGAATACGCATTTTTGGAAGGTGACAACAAGTTACCTGTCATAATTGCTAAAGACTTGAGTGTCGAGGAAAAAGCCACTCTCATAAAGGTTTTGAAGTCACACAAGCGAGCCATTGCTTGGAAACTCTCCGACATCAAGGGTATTAACCCGGAATTTTGTACTCACAAGATTCTTATGGAAGAGGACTACAAACCGGCGGTTTAACACCAAAGACGGGTGAATCCAAAGATCCATGATGTAATCAAAAAGGAGGTTGAAAAACTTCTTGATGCCCGGATAATTTACCCGAAGAAAAAAAAAAAATCTTTCGGATAGTCCTTGGGTAAGCCCCGTACATTGCCGTACCAAAAAGAGTGGTTTTACCGTTGTTTGCAAATGATGAAAATGAATAGATCCCGACATCGATTTGGTTACAAGTATGGTGGCCGTGTCTGCATTGACTACCGTAAGTTAATAAGCCACCGTAAGGACCATTTTTCCGACTTCCCTTTATGGACCAAATGCTCGCGAGATTAGCGGAAACTAATTACTGATTGTTTTCTCGGATGTTTCTCGGGTTACATTCCAAATTCCCATCGATCCTAAAGAATCAAGAAAAGACAACAGTTCACAGTGTCCTTACGGAAGCGTTTTCGCCTGTCGGCAGCATGCCTTACGGCTTAATGCAATGCACCAGGCATGTCCATAGGTTTATGTTGGCTATCTTTCATGACATGTCGAAAATGACGATGGAAGGTCTTTTTATAATGAGACTTTTCGGTCTTTGGGAATTCTTTTGAAAATTGCCTCTCTCGTTTAGACAAGATGGTTCAAAGGTGCGAAGACACCAATCTTTGTCTAAATTGGGAGAAAATTCATTTCATGATCCTAAATTGGGAGAAGTGCCATTTTATGTGTAAAGAAGGAATTGTGTTAGGTCATAAAATATCAAAGTCCGAGATTGAGGTCGTTCGAGCAAAAGTTGATGTTATAGATAAGCTCCCTCATCCCACTACCGTAAAAGGTGTTAGGAGTTTCCTACGTCATGCCGGTTTTTACCGACGATTTATCTAAGACTTTTCTAAGATAGCTAGACCTATGACTCACCTTCTTGAAAAAGAAACACCATTTGTGTTTTCTCAAGATTGTATTGATGCTTTTGAAACTCTTAAAAAGAAGCTTACCGAAGCTCCGATCTTAGTTGTCCCCGATTGGAACCTACCTTTCGAACTTATGTGTGATGCTAGCGATTTTGCGATTGATGCGGTTTTGGGACAACGAAATACGAAGCATTTTCAGCCTATAGATTATGCTAGTAAGACAATGACCGAAGCTTAAATTCATTACACCACGACGGAGAAAGAAATGCTTGCCGTAGTTTATGCTTTTGAAAAGTTTCGGCCATATCTTTTCTTATCTAAAAGCATAGTGTATACGGATCACCCATTTCTTAAATACCTTCTTAGTAAACAAGATGCCAAGCCGAGATTGCTCAGGTGGGTTCTCCTCCTACAAGAATTTGATATCACCATCCGTGATAAAAAAAGGAACGGAGAACCTCGCGGCCGATCATTTATCTAGACTTGAGAATCCTCATAAGGATGAGTTAGAAAATAAAGACATAAATGAAAATTTTCCTTTAGAAACTCTTGGAGTTATATCTAGTGGAAGTACCCCATGGTTTGCCGATTATGCAAATTTCCATGCGGGGAATTTTATCGTCAAAGGGATGTCGTCCCAACAAAAGAAGAAATTCTTTAAGGACGTTAAACATTACTTTTGGGACGACCCCTACCTTTTTCAGATTTGTGCAGATCAAATCATTCGACGGTGTGTGCATGGCCAAGAAGCTTTTGATATCCTCAAAGCTTGTCATGAAGGACCCACCGGGGGCCATCATAGTGCCAATCTCACCGCTAAGAAAGTATTTGATGCCGGTTTCTTTTGGCCGACCATATATCGAGATGCCCATACTATGATCAAATCTTGTGATACGTGTCAACGTCAAGGCAAGATTTCACAAAGAGATGAAATGCCTCAAAACGCTATTCAAGTTTGTGAAATCTTTGATGTATGGGGTATCGATTTTATGGGTCCATTCCCGTCTTCACGAGGGAATAAATACATTCTCGTAGCCGTTGACTACTTATCAAAATGGGTTGAAGCGAAGGCGCTCCCCACTAATGATGCTCGAGTTGTAGTAAATGATAAATATATAATAAACTGTGGGTTGTAAAGGTTACTACCGCTTTGCCGGTTAACAAGATGTGGTTGTCTTTAAAGAAAAGCCTCATAGTAAGAATAAAAATCCGAGACTGAAAAAAGTTTAATGCATCTTGCCGGCTCACAACCGATGTTGCAACCTTCTAAAAGGTCGAGGGTTACAATTTCATAAATGTTTAATATTAAGTTTGAATTAATAAATAGATTTCTTTTTGTTAAATTCAAATATGCTTTTGAACTTTGACTGTTCTATTTTAAAGATATGTATATTCGGGAAACCTGAAAGTTTTTTAAATCTAAGGTCCGTGAGTCCTGATACTAGTCTCTGTGGGGTGTCAAAAGCCTGGTCACTTAGCCGCAAGGTTGGGATATGTCGAGACGAAAGTCGCTACATGGGATGATCTCACCTTTAAACTTATTATTCTTGGGTGAAACGTGAAGCATAGTATTTTGCAAAACGTTGATGCATGGTTGAAATTCAAAATAGCACACTCACCTAAGATATAATAATTGTCGGGAGTGAAAAGTTCACAATTTGCAAATATGAGTAGTGTTAGCATCTTAACTGATATTTAGCTGTGATTTCGTTTTAAGCTTGGTTTGGATAAGTGAAAAGTCGGGAACGATGAATTTATCCTATTTGGGGCATTCTCGGATCGAAATGCATCTTGTTCTATTATCCCTAACAGTTATGGAAATAACGAAAGTCGGAATATTCTAAGTTTATTTATAAAAAAATGGAAAAAAGTTTTGAAAAATGGGAAAATGGGGTGTTTTAAAGCTTGTGATTTCTTAACTCTCTCCACGAAAGTCTTTGCTACTTTTCAAAGATTTAGTTTGGGGAAGTTTTGAGGTATTTGGTTTTAGAGCATATAATATTGCGTGAGGACACGCAATCACTTAGTTTGGGGAATTTTGATATGTGAGAAATCACATATCTTTATTATATCCAAATGGCCCTTAAATGATCATAATGTGCAAAAATATGCTTGTATTTGTGTATTTTGTTGTTTGTGAATGTGTAGGTACGGATAGTGCAAAAATCACAAGAAAACGGTCAAAGCCGGACAAACACGGACACGAGAACGGATAGAGTGCAAAAGAGCAGGAAGTTGCTATCAATGATCAACAAAGTCAACCCTTGGTCAACATTGGTACACCACAAAAAGGCAAAATCCTCAAAAATACCAAATCAGTCCTTAAAGTTAAATTATATTACATAAAAATCCCTAAAACCCTAACACCGTTATCTCTTTTATACTTAAGAGATAACGGTCGTTAAATCCCTTATAACCATGGCCCAAACACCCGGTCCAATTCCATTTTTATAAATCCCGGGCCCAAAGTCAAACCCCCAAACCCTGTGGTCAAACAAACAGTTAAAAGAAATAAAAAGGGCGCGTAACTCTTGTTTTGTTTCCATGTCGTTTCGTGTATTAGCCACCTCTAATCAAGGGTTACATTCTAATTAAGGACCATGGCTCATCAATTTAGTTCAATGCAATGATTTGGCAAAACAAAACGTCACCAAAGCTCCTTATTGGTCCAAGTGTACAAAGAATGACACGCGTATATGGAAGGAAGCACACCAGAAGTGGGATTTTGCACTAAATCTAGTGCAAAAGAAAGCACAAAGGAGTCTGACACACGGAAATGCACTGTGGCCAATCCGATATGTTTATTGTGCTCATTAATATCAATCCAACGGTCATAATATGGATCCAATGATTGGCAAAGATTCAAGGGATGGGATCAACTCAAGAAGAGCGTTTAAAGAGAGCCTAGATCATTCTTCTCAAGCTTATAAATAAAGGCCTCTTCACACACAATAGATATATATTTTTTTAGCTTATGTATTTTCTTTTCAAACTATTTTAACTTATTGTTCTTTTAATGTAATTTCAATTTCCAGTATTGTAATCATCTCTTTCCTTAATAGAAATCAAGTTTTTTTCCTACTTTAATATTTCTTTTCTTAACCTCACTTTTATACAAAACAATGATTAATAATCTATTATTGTTGCATAAGCTTCTAATAAGCTAATCTCAGGCTCATCTTAGTCTATAAGCTAAGATAGAAGTAAATTTGATCATTAATCTACTTACACATTTAAAATCGGTTTACCTTATGCTTAATATGGATTTGGTTGCTATTGGATGATAAGCTTACCTTAGAAGAGCTTATAGGACTTTACTAGTTTGTCTTATGATAGCTAGAGTGTTGAGTAGCTCTTAGTTGACATTTAATAAGCTTGTTAGCAAAAGGCATCTTGTAAGTTCTTCATTTTACTTTTTAAGTTTTAATTCTGCACTTTAGCTTTAAACTGCTTATTGCTAGCTTATTTCTGTTTAATCTAGTGTATCTTTGCTAATAATTGTTGTTTAATGCTTAATATGTTAATATGTTAGGTTAGATTTTAGATTGCTTATTATTTTATAAAAGCTGTCAAAAATACCAAAAATATTAGCATTAGATTGTAGCTTCTCATTTTTGCTTTTTTAGTTGAATACTCATGTCCATTAAGTCTGTTGGAAGCTTATTAGAATCTAGAATTTTCATTTTGTGCTTTAACCCTCAAATTCATAAGCTTAATATGGGTTTGTGTGATTTAAAGGAGTGTTTGGCTTATGGTTGTTACTAAGATGTGTTAGTTACTGTCATAGCCTTGTGGTCTGTTTACTATCATTTTTGAAACTCCAAATTTGTGTTTATGAATCCATGTGTTTAAGGATCTTAAGGGTTGTCGATCTGTTCTAAATCATCTAAGTAATGTTATTGCTTTCTGTTGTTTAAGCTCAATTTTATATGCAATTTTAGCTCAAGACAATTCTAGTAGTTGATTTTGTTTTCCTTGCTCTTAGTTTAGTGTTTTTAAAGTGTCAAAACCAAGTTCTTAGCCTGCACTTGTTCAAATTAAAGTTTTGGTCATATTTGTGCAAAAAGCATCAGATAGGGAAAACAGCAAAGAGCCATTTTCTAGCTTAATTTTTAGAGGGTAATTGTAGTTTTTAGGTTTTGATTTTCATAACATAAGTAGCTCTTAGGTCATTAATCATTTGTCCCAACTTGCTTTTTCAAATTAAGTTCATTTGCTTATCTGTCTTTAAGCTCAAAAGTTGCTATTTGTCTTTTCAAACAAAAAAAATTCAGCAAGTTCTGAGTACTCAAGCAGTTTTAAAGAAGCTTTTTCATTAAGCAATTAAGTTTCAAAATGATTTCCAAAAGCTTTTTCAAGAAGATTTTTAGGTCAAGGTTTAAGGTGGTAATAAGCTTTTTGTCTTAAGTTTCCATTTGAGTGCTTTAAAATAAGTCATAAGTCTGTTTATTTGCCTGATTGTTTTTCAGTTTTCAAATCAGTGCTTATTTGATTTCTTGGCTTTTAACTTCTTCTTTTTGCTTATTTTCTAGCTTAGATAAGCTTGTTAGGTAAGTTTTCAGTAGCTTATAGTTTAATTAGTCACTAGCTTATCTTAGATTTTAGCTTATTAAATTTGGTAAAACACCAAAAATATAGTTAAGTCTAATCTGTCAAGTTATAAGCTGTTTTTCAGCTTATTTAGTGCTTTTCAAAAATAGTTATTTTTATTAAAGTTGCTTATTTTTAGCTTACCTACAACTTTGTTTTTTAAAGTTTTTCTAAAAAAAAGGGAAGATGGAAGTCGGGGGTGAGCAAGGCTCGAACCCCCAATCTCAACATCCTCACCTTTTATAACACCTCACAACGCACACTCCCTTCCAATGTGCCCTGGGGTCTTTTTCAGTTTTGTAATGCAAAATCAATTCCTTATATGCACTCTAGCTCTTTAGGTATAATAAGTTGTTTTTGCTTATTACACAGCTTATTCGATAAGCTGTGTTCCCAATCTTATTTTTTTAGATTCCTCGTTGTTCAAGCTATTTTTCATAATTTTTTCAGAAATTTTATAAAACGTTTAGTATTTTTTTATATTTAATTTTCTTTAAAATCGTTTTTAATTCATAAAAAAATATAAAAAAGTCAAAAAAATATAATTCTTTTTTAGAAAATTTTCTTTTATCATATAGTTCCTAGGAAAAATAGTTTTGCTTCCGTAGGGTTTAATTTGCAAAATTTCATTTTTTAAAGAACGAGATTCGTTCCCGTTCACATTTTTCGTGTTTTTAAGCTCAATTCAACTCTGTTTTTGTTCTAGTTTTCTTTAAACTTACTTTTTAGTCAATTAGAGTCAATTAAAAGTGAAAAATTCATTTTAAGTTTATTTTTGGAAATTTAGGGTTTTTAGTCACAGTTTAGGGTTCCCGTTTTACGTTTTTAGCTGAAAAGTTTTCTTCCCTTAAGTATTTTTAAGTTTTTGCCTTAATTTTCTTGTAGTTTTAGATAACCAATATCAATCTTATCCCATTCAAGCATCGATTCTCAAAATGACTCTCGACTTTCAATTGCTTTCCTCATCGGGGATAACGACCCGGGAATCATACTTCCGGATTATTATAACTGAGATCTTTTGATTCCTACCTTTCTTTTTATATATTTATAAGTATATTTTATATATATTTACTATATATTAAAGAGTATAGTCAGAAGTGATCACATGTCTTAACTAGGATTTCCATATCTTGAGCAGTTGGGTTACGAAGATGAAGACGGTCGTTTGAATGTTTTACCCACGCTTGATCGACAATTTATTTCAGATGATTAATGTTATTCGTCATGACATTGTATGCTTGTCTACTTTTGCTTATTGATTTTGACACTGGTAAGAAATCGATGTTTTTGAAAATATTTGGTTTTGTTTTCACAAATGATTTTCTCCACATTTTCTTTCTTATTTCATTTGCCTGTGCGAACTGAATTTCATAATGTTGTGTCGGGGGTTTAAAATTTTCATAAAGACTATTTAACTTTGTGTAGTCAAAAGGTTTCACTAAGTCTTTATTCAATTTTGATCTACTCTCTTCTTCAAGAGTCAGAATCTCTTCCCTATCGGGGACGAGTCTGTTTGCAAGATCAGATTGGTCATGTAGGATCGCATACAAACATGGTTTCTTATATTGAGACTTTTTGAGGTACATTGGATTGGCAAAGGTAGGTCTTCCATTAAATGTAGGGCATTTGGGTGCTAATCATTTGTAATTGAATTCATTATAATGGTTACCCGTTAACTATCTTCCTTTTCTTCTTAAAATTAAATCATTAAATGGTTTGGATTGATTGACTTCTTTTGTAAACAATTTCATTCAAAAACTTTAATTGGTTTTCCATTGAAATCATTTTGTCAATATCTTTTTCTTCCTTAAGCTTCAAATCCGTTATGACCTTTGTTTTCGCCTTTGATCATGACCTTTCGTTATGTGAATTTGTTTTTTAAAAGACTCTGTTTGACTAACTCATCGTGTTTCTCTTTGACAACTGAAATTTTGTAGGCTTTAACTTTTAAACCTTCTTTTATGTCAAATTTCTTTTTGAGATAATAGTCTAGAGTTTCAATTAACTGTACGTTAAGTTTGTCATAGTAACTGTACGATCAGATTAACAGGCCTTTGTACTTCTCAAACTCAGTCTGTTTATTTTGAAGTGCAACTAAGACAACTATCCCGAATACTATTAGATTCCCCTAGAGTTCTACTAGTTTCCGCAAGAATAGATTTGCACTCAGTTAATTCTTGAGTCAATGTTGCATTTGCTTTCTTTAATTGCTTTTGAATCTTTTTATTTTCTCGACTTCACAAGTTTCAATATGGCAATTAAATTAGCAAGTGCAACACGTTCATCATCACATTCTACATCATTTTTGTCATCCTGAATATCATTATCACACATATCCGATGAGTCAGGAATGACATTACTATCACCCGTTTCCACTGTACATGTGTTAGTAATGGATTCTCGATTGCTCAAATGTTATATGTCATTGGCAAACACGTTTTTGTCAGTATCGTATTGTACCTATTCTAATGGCTCAGTCGTCTAGTGCCTGAGTCATGCATTAGGAACCTCACTGGATCTTTGCCATGTAAACTTGTTAATGTGCTTCCAACTCGTGTTCTTCAATTTCTTCTCCCGTTTTGTCTGTTAGCCATCGATTGCTGTGCCTTGAAGTTGAACACATTTCTCAGCTTGTTTACAACAATAAGCAACTCTTTTCCTTGTGATACGTGGTGTCTTTAACCGTTTTGGTTTCTTGAATTCCTTAGCCATAATGACAAATTCCTTGCAGTTAAAACACTATATCCCAGACTGTTGCACTTACTTGACCACCTACTGTTTCTCTATTCCCCAGCAAACCATTTACTGCCCTTTTATTCCAAATGTCCAGTCTGATTGTTCATTCTTGTACCTTGGTAGTTGTATCCACATTCTTGTTTTTTGGTGTTTGAGGAGATTTGAGGTTGGTATGTTGGTAGGTTATAGATTTCCTTGAAGTACTTTGCAATCGAGAGCCAAAAAATTTTGCATGTCTTTATCCTCTGAGCTTGTGCAGGATCAATGTCTTCTTCAGAAGTGAATCCAATGTGGTGTGATTTGGTTTGCTATCTCTTTGCTTTGTATCTTGTAGTTGCATGAGATCTGGTTGAAAAGGTGAAGCTTTTGATTGTGGTGCTTATGATTTGTAAGACTTTGATGATTGATAATAAGTGTCTTAAAGTATTTGAGCAGTAGCAAAAAGTGCTAATGGGTTAGCATTCTTGGCTATTCTTTCAGCACGGAGTTCATTAACTTCCTTTTGGTATTGTTTCAAAATGTAAGTTTGTGATATGAAACTTCATCAATTATGTTGTTGCTTGAGCAATTGTTACCATAATTGGACCATTCTTGGTTGAAGTTGTGCTTGAAGAAATTGAACATTGACTTGCATCGTACGCAACTGTTCAATAAGGCAACGCACAAGTAAGGTAGTATGAAGACTATTACAAGGCCCTTAAGAGTATATTAAATGCATGTGAAATATCTTAGGAGAGATCAACCATATAATGAGTAAGGTAGTATGATACCGATGGTATCCTATCTACACACTCGCTTTTCCTTAGACATGTCAACAGCGATACAGACAAAAGCTGGTTTTCTAAAGTCTAACGCGCACATCCATCAACAAGAAGCAATAGGAAGCAAGAATTATAAACTATAATCAATTATACTCATTGAATCTGTCACAAACAACAAGATATAATCAATCAATGACAAGGAATTGATGACATGAATTAAGATATAGGTGATAATTAAACTATTACAAGATGTTTATGGATTGAATTAGACCTTCTAAGTTACTGGAAAAACACCTACCCAAACCCTAGAATCGGACTTAGGGTTGGGGGCTTGATAAAAACGAAGTTATGAGGCTATATTTATAAGAGAACCCTAGGTCGGGAATCCCGACGCCGTCGCCAAAAACCCTGACTCCGTCGCAGAGTCATTTTTTACATAGTTGCAGATTTTCTCGCTGCGATCGCGTGGGCTCTTGAATCGTCGAAATCCGAGTTTGTTTGAAGAAGTTATGACCAAAACAATATCTGGTACTTCGCTTGCAAGTGAAATGATCTTCTCAATCTCGCGACACAAAATATTCTAAAGTTTCTATAGGTCGGCCACGTTTTGACGCCGTCACCAGATCTCTGATGCCGTCACCATATAGACCACGACGGCGTTGCTTTATGCCTGTGACGGCGTCTCCACCCACTGTTTGCACAATTATTCAAGAGATTTGGTGTAGGTCCGTAATCTTGTCCGTTTCTTCTCCAAATAAGCCCAAGTCACGTGTATTTCCTCCGAAAGCTATCCAAGTGCTAAAAACCTGAAAATAAACGATTAAGCACATAATCTGGGCATATTTGCATGATTTAGGAGGTTAAATGACCCTGAAATAGTGTATAAAATGACACCTCATCAAATACCCCTACACTTGGGATTTGCTTGTCCTCAAGCAAATAAGCTTTTCTACCTAGACAATAGCAATATTCAGGTAATTTAACCTACTCTTTAAAAGCATTTTACAACACAACCTTCTAGACCTCATAATTAAAAGCACGGAGAGTATATACTAGCACCTCACATAAGTGTTTGGGATTCTCTCTTTCACTTGGGTGTATAATAAATTATAACAACTATGGGAAAATGGAAAATCAACACTCGTTACCTGTCATAGCATATAAATTACTATAGGTTTGGTAAAGGATCAAACCTCCACCGCTAGGCGCAAGCATTATTCATTACTATCTAAGAGGTCTTTTAAAGGGTTGTGAGGTGTAGGTGTAAGATAACATATATGAAAATAGAAACGGATGGGATACATTTAGGTGGTGACTTTGGGTGAATTTGGAGTAGATGGGTTAGCTAATTATTTATACGAATACACGTTGGTTTGGTTGCTAAGCCAAGAACCCGGACAAATATATACAAACTCTACACAACTATACATCAATATCTTTATTTTTCTTTTCTTGACTCTAATATAAACATAAAGATAAGGAAATGGCAGTCCGTACATTTTTTTTACTTTTTTTAATATACAAATTTTTTTGATTCTTTTCTTTTCTTTTTCTCATTTTTTTGGGTACACTGTTGCCCTGCCATTGCTTGAACATATAATACATCATGGGGGTATACACCCCTACATTTGAACTTTTACATACTCGATTATTTACAATCTAACTAATGACCCAATTTGAGATGGATCAACATAACATGGAGCTTATTGAGCTCTATTGGGGGTAATAAATTACTTCTTCACCAATTCTTCATAAGATGAATACTACCATGAATCCCAATTGTCCCAATACAGTATTTACAGGGATAAGGACTTAGTGTACTCAAACAATTAACTTAGGTTAAAACAATAGTGTACTAAAAGTGAGTACATACAAGGTAGGCTAAGGTTATTTGGGTGTAACGGTTGGTTTAAGGGTGACAATGCTCTTCATTAATAGTCCAGCTTAACCAAAAAATTACGAGAATCGTAAAAAAGGATAGGCTTAGAGAGTTGTACTAGGGGTATCCTGCACTAAAAATGAGTGCATGGCAAGGGTGTAGGATAGTTATATGATCGGTGTGACCATCATAACAATTACAGGTTTAAAACATGGGTTAATCCTAGTGCCTCTTATCTAGAAAATCCTAATACTCACTATGCGGTCTCGAGATGCATCACTAAAACAAGTTCTAGAATTTAATATACTACCGGTACACTCATATAACTTAATACTGATACCAATGTTTCATAAAAGGCAACCTAGACCACACGTACACATCCGTAATGAAAGAATAGACACATATGACTGCATTCGAACCTTAACTCGAACAAGCTAAAGGTATAAATTATCTTGGGTATCAATAATAGATACCCGAATTCCTAAATATCTAAAGGCGAACCTTGCATTTTTGGGGTGGAATTTTGAGGGTTTTTGTACTAGTCATACACATTCCTATCCATGAGACGCTATTAATACTTGGTTTTCGTCGGTATGTGTCATAAAAAAAATTAAATTTGGGTCAAAAATATCTTTTTATGCTATGTTTTGATATATTACCCATCATTCTAAGGACAAAGCAAATGGCAATTGAAGGAATAGTTTCTAAGGCTTTTTCTCCCTACACTTAAGTTGAACATGGTCCCCAATGTTCTATAGAAGTACCCATAAAAACGAATAAAGGGATAAGAAAACAAGTAAAAGAAACTAGTACTCCCCTTGTTTGCTTAATAATAGGGAAGAAACATGTGATAACTGGTTAAATCGTCATCCAAGAATCATCCAATGAAACTTCCTAAGAACTTCCAAGCTTCTTCTCATCAAATATAACATGTAATCAAAGACAAAGACAACTACACCAAGCGTAAAATCCACGGGTGAATGATAAATACAACATCATTAACTAGGTTTAGACTCAATGAAAGCAATAAACCCATTTTGTATGATTATTGCAAAGAATTGTTACTTAATCGTGTGTATTTAAGAATTTCAGTAATTATGGAGTACTTGGTGAAGATTAACTAAAAGGCACGCATTGTGGAGCTTAAACGAAGATATTTTGAAGATTACTTTTCTGACAACCAATACGCCGTATCCATCAAGGAAGATACAATGTATCTGTGCCTGCACTCACCAAAGACCACGAATGAAACATGATCAATATGTCGTATCCAGAGAAGACCAATACGTCGTATTGGAGATATAGTATGTGAATATTCTGGAATATATCAAACGTGGTCTCTACTCCAAGAAACCCCCAATACGCCGTATCCAAGACATTGGATACGGCGTATCAAACCAACTCCAGACCCTATAAATAGAAAACTCAAAAACGAGTTTTAAGTGTGCTAAATCATATTTTTGATACCTAAACCATGAAAGTCGATTTTCAGAGGAGAAAAAGAGCAGAAGAGGTCTTGCAACGCATTCCAATCCATAGGAACTACGTGTAATTTCTTATACTTTTGTAATCGTTTAGTTTTTGGTATCATTCGTTAACTCGGTTAGTTTACCTTGGCTAAGCCATTACTCTTATATTAATTATGATGTTTGAAGGCTAATACATTCTGGTATTTGCCATTATTATGAAGATCTGAATGTTTGGTTTTGTTTATATCTTGATTTCTTGATTTATCGATGAATGCTTGTTTATGTTTATCAATTTAAACTTGTTTATGTGCTTTAATATGCGACCTATCATTCAACTGGATCTAGTGATACGGACCAAGTAATCTAGATGCCATGATAGCTCTCCATATAGTGATTAATACATCTAGAACCATAGGATTACAAATATTGTCCTTCTAAATCATGTTAAGGATACGCTTCTGGCTTAACTAGTTAACGGAAAATGCCTTTTTTGTTTATTGAACATGTTGACTAGTAGGTGAATCTAGATAATTCAACAAATAATGTTCTGATTCTATTGGATAGTTGGACAAGTGGACTACTAGTGTATAAATTGCCATTAAGCAGTAAGTGGGTAAAGTCTCTATGAGCTAGGGTTTAACAAGATCACCATTGCTTTAATCCCTAAGATAGATTATAATCAGCAAATAAGGATGCTTTATGCGGATGCTTTAATTATGACAGAATTAATGTGTCTAGGTCTTAGGATGAAGTCCCACCTAAGTCTAAGAATGATATGCCTCTTCGAGATAAGTAATCATTGCACTGAATAAACAAACCAACTTCTAATCAGATTAATGATGGCTAATACAGTTTTCTATCATAAGGCTTGACCGCTCTTTTATCTTCTGTTAATTTGCTTGCGTGGGTTAAAGTGTCTTGAATTGATTGTAGTCACCAACCAAACCCGTGCCAGTCTCTCAGGCTGAAAACCCCCCCTTTTCCTATTAGAATTAGGTTTAGAACTAACATAGGATTAGCATAGGTTTGACTTAGATTATAATTAACTTAGATTAGATAACCAAAATATTAATAAATGAGAATATAACCTCGCTTACAAGTGGTTCTCACCTCTAGCTTACCACGATCCACCACTGACCGGGTACACTGCCAATTAAAGTGTTGATTTTGGTTAAGTCGGCAAAATATAAATTTAAATCTTAAACTATCATAAAAATATACACCACACAACGACACATCAAGTTTTTGGCGCCGTTGCCGGGGAGTGAAAATTAATCTTGATTTTTATTTTATATTTTGGTTTTTAGCATTAGATCTAACCCTTAGGAGTAGTGTTAACTAAATTAGTGTAATTTAGTTTAATCGTTTGCTTGCATATTTAATTGTTTAAAACATCTATTGAATACGATGTATCAAACTTTCTATCCAATACATCGTATTTATTTTGATCAGTAATACGACGTATTCAATTATTTGTATACAACATATTGAAGAACGTTTTAAATATTTTCTTTGCAAAATCTATTTTCCTTGAATTGCTTTACTTTAAATTATGTCTTACTTTTCAGGAGCAACATCCGGACTTCGTCCATATCATTTTACCTATCCTGAAAGAAGGTTAACGATGGAAGAAATGTTATACAAGTTCATTGACGAAGGAAAATGAGAACACGAAGAGATGAGGGCATTTATCTGGGACTTCCAAACAACAAACGAGATCTTATTCAAAAAAAGAAACAAATCGTTAATTGAGCTCAGATTTGGGGTACAAGAGTTGTTAAAAGTGATCAATAATACTCTAACGATTGATTGCAAAGTTAAAGGAGTAACTACTAGAGGAGGAAAAACTACGACTCAAGATGCTCAAAATGATGACACCAACGTTCATACCGAGGAACCTCAAGCAGTAAATCAAGACGAGCTAGTTGAATCAAATGAAGTCCTCACCAATGATCAACCTCCGAAAGTCAGTAAACCTGTTGCCCAACCTTCAAATAAGATCGAAACTCCACCTATTCCCTTTCCTCAAAGATTAAGGAGGGAAAAAGAAGAGGCTCAGCAGAAGAAGTTCTTGGAAAACCTGAAGCAGCTCCACATAAATCTGCCTTTCATCGAGGCCCTAGCCCAAATGCCAAATTATGCTAAATTTCTTAAAGGTTTGCTGACAAATAAGGCCAGACTCGAAGAAGCTTGTATGATAACTATGAATGAAAGGTGCTCAGCAGTATTATTAAACAAGCTTCCATCAAAAGAAAAAGACCCAGGGAGTTTTACTATTCCTTGTAACATTGGACAATTACATATCAACAACACTTTAGCAGATCTGGGGGCTAGCATAAGTTTGATGCCATATACGATGTATGAAAAATTAAGGTTAGGTAAACCAAAGGCTACCAAAATGAGCTTAGAACTTGCGGATAGAT
The DNA here is from genome assembly GCA_026074375.1 of Tanacetum coccineum. Taxonomy (NCBI): domain Eukaryota; kingdom Viridiplantae; phylum Streptophyta; class Magnoliopsida; order Asterales; family Asteraceae; genus Tanacetum; species Tanacetum coccineum. The sequence continues at coordinate 25,657 of BQNB010044554.1, forward strand.
CAATCTAATACCCAAGAGGAATAATTGAAAATGTGCTCATAAAAGTTGATAAATTTGTCCTTCTGATAGATTTCGTTATCTTAGATATGCCTGAAGACTCAAGAGTTCCTATTATTTTAGGAAGACCATTATTGGCAACCGCTCGAACAATGATAGACGTATTCAATAAAAAGATAACACTAAGAGTAGGAGACGCGGAAGTGATCTTTGACGTAGATCAATCAATTAAAAGACCGCCCACTGTAGACGATGAATGCTATGGGGTTGATGATTTAGACGACACGATCAATGCA
>BQNB010044554.1:29250-39697 GCA_026074375.1 Tanacetum coccineum
TATGACCAAATATATCATCTTGAATCTATATGTCTTATCTCTCTCAATGAGCATGTGAATGTCGGTTTGTGGCCGTTACGTATACTATTTATACAACTAGATATACGGGAGCCTATCGGGGCACACACGAATACACGAAGAGTACGTTTATTGTATCTTTATGACGAGGTGTAATTTTATACACTTTTTCAGGGTCACTTAACCCATTTAATCATGCAATTATCCTTAAAATATGTGCTTAATCGTTTCTTTTTGCATTTTTAACAGTTGGATGGCATTTGGAGACATGTTAAATGAGATCGGTTAACTAAATATTGATGTCAATGAAGATACTTGTACTTGGAGTCTTGGTCCTAATGGTACTTTTACCGTTAAGGATGCTCGTTATAGGATTGACCAAAATATCCTTCCCACTCTTGCTCATGCTACTACTTGAGATAAATCTATCCCCCGGAAGGTCAATATGTTTATGTGGAGGCTTTCCTTGGACCGACTCCCTCATAGATTGAATCTCTCTTCGCGTGGTATGGATATTCCGGCCATCTCTTGTCCTTCTTGCAATGCCAATGTTGAATCTGCTAATCATGTTTTCTTCGAATGCGACATTGCTACCGATATGTGGAAGCTCATTTTTAGATGGTGTGATATTCCTCTTTTTCAAGCTTCTTCTTGGGATTCTTTCAATGATTGGATCATCTCTTGGCATGCTTCTAAAGAGAAAAAACACAGGTTCTATGTTATTACTACTTCGGTTCTTTGGTGGCTTTGGAGATACCGAAATAGCGTCACGTTTAACTCTCAACCGTTTAGGAAAAGTGATCTATTCGATAATGTTCGTTTCTCTTCATTTTCGTGGCTTCACAATAGGGACCATATGAAGTTATCTTGGAATGACTGGTTTATGTATCCCCTTTCGATCACGCGTATTGGCAATGGTTAGAGCTGCTTTTGGTTTTTTCCTGAAGCTGGCGTTTAAGTTCGCTGGGTTGGCGTACCTGTACGCCATGGTTTTTTTGTTTGGCATCTTCGTCGGTTTTGAGGATGGTTCTTCTTTTCATCCTTCTCTCGGGACTTGTTTGGGGTTTCATCAAAATCCATCCCGAAGTGAAAACTGGTGGCTCGGCCTCCGGGATTGGGGGTTTTTCTTTTGCCGAAGTGAAAACCGATCCGTCGGCCTTCGTGTCAAAAGTTTTTTCATCCCTTTTGATTCTCTCGCAGTTAAAGTCTCGGGATTTTACCATTTTTGATATTATTTAATTCTTTTTGTTGACTATATTGTACTTTAAGTTTCTAGCGTCTTGCTAGACTCTTTTTTTATATATTCCATCTTTGCCATTCAAAAAAAAAACAAGTGACTTGGGCTCAATTTTATGTTTGAGTCGTACGTATGGTTTATACACTAATTTGATATGAAGTTATAATAAAACCATACATGATGAGGATATAGGTGTATAGGTTAATTAAATCAAAATTCTAGAATTGAAAAAAATTGTCTTGAAGCCAAACTAAGTTATTAGGTGTTTATTATCTAAACTAGGCTCCATTAACTTTCATGAAGACGAATACAGTATATAGTAAGATCAAACCATTTTTCTACAATAAATCAATGTCAAGAAAAATAAGAAATGTTAAGAAATTTTGCAACAAGACATTGTTTTAGGATATCATTTATTTTAATTATGTTATTCGATGACAAAGTTTGAGTTTGCTATAAACATGATATTACCTCCGTCCCACTTCTATTGTCCTCATTTGACTTTTTAAAGTCGTTCTTTTTCAACTTTGATCTTTAATATTTTTGTTTGTGTTATATAATATATAATGAAAATTATACCAATGAAAATACATTTAAAAACCAATCCATTCATATATTTTGCGTTAAGTATTATATAACACCCCCCCCACCCCCCCCCCCCCCCACCCGCCCCCCCCCCCCGCCCCCCCCCCCCCCACCACCCCCCCTCCCCCCCCCCCCCCCCCCCCACCCCCCCCCCCCCACCACCCCCCCCCCACCCCTCAGGGCGTGTCACTTTTTTAGAACCCTAGTCGTATGACCCTGTGTGATTGTATGGCGAATGCTCTTAAGTAATGGTGAGTTTAAGTCACGTCCCAAACAAATATGTAATAAGTTTGAAGTGTGTATAACATAAAATTTTATCGTTGTTTTGTCATTAAAGACCAATTACTAATTGTCCATAAGTCTTTATTATTGTCCTTGTGAAGGATTTGTTTGGCGAAAATAGCAATATTAATTAGCATGAAGCAGTAGCGACAAATAGTTGACAATAGTTGTTTGTTTTGATAAAACGTTTGATAACGTAGCATTTTGATTTGAACGTTTAAAAAAAATCAGAAAAGTGAGTTGCTTGTTGCCAAACAAGCATTGTGTACAAAATGTTAAACGCTAGTTGCTAGTGGATTTAAAACGTTTCTAAACTCTCACAACTAAACATACCTTATTCGCTAGGGCTGTAAACGAACCAGACGAACACGAGCAGAGCCTTGTTCATGTTCGTTCGTTTAATTTTAGCCGGGCAAATAAACAAACACGATCGCTTAAACGAACAGACTTTCTTGTTCATGTTTGTTTATGAAGAAATCAGGTTGTTCATGCCCGTTTACGTTCGTTCATTAAGACACTAAACGAACATAAGTAAATGTAGAAAAATAAACATAAACTTTGCAAAAATATACATCATATTGTGCTTTATAAGTGTTGTTTTGTTTAAATAAAGCAAAAAAAGATACATTATACGAGCATAAACAAATATATCATCATAAATGAATGAACAATCGGACGTTTATGAACATAAATGAACGAACAAGACTTTTTGTTTATGTTCGATTAATTTAATTAGACGAACGTAAAATGTTATCCATGTTCGTTCATTTAACAAATAAATGAACTTTTAAACAAACGGTTCATGAAATGTTCACTGAACGTTTAATTGTTTACGACCCTCCTATTAGTTTTAATCTCTATCTTGTTCATACAAAATGACGCTATTCGTCGACTAGTAAATATGACCACACACATGACACGTATAATAACCACTACATATAGAATACGCATAGAAAACCGTCTAGGCAATAATTGGAGCCTCTCTCTCTCCCCCCTTATTCACATCAAGTGAATCAAACACGATGGATACGATAACAAACGTAGTTGCGATCTCAATTGCCATAGCCATCGGATTATGTCTATGGAACCTCGTAAACTTGGTTTGGGTGACACCCAAGAGGCTCGAAAAGCACCTAAGGAACCAAGGTTTCAAGGGAAACAAATACAAGTTGTTGTTTGGGGACATGAAAGAGTTGTCCATGATGTTTAAACGATCCAAATCGAAGCATATAAATATCGAGGACGAAGATGAAGTTCTTCCACATGTCGTGGCTTTCACTCATCACTCTTTGCAAAAACATGGTTAGTTCTTTATTTCATTATGTCTTGTTTCTTTTCAAGGTATTCTAGACTGAGGTCCATATAATAATTAGGATTTCTTTTATTTTGATCAGAGTTACAAATGTTATTTAACTTTTAGTGGCCATTAATTTTGATCCCATGAGCCGGTAGCTAGGCAAGGACGGTCCTTACTATTTTCACGCATGACATGAGGTTGTCTCTACATGTCTTGTGTTAGATATTGTTATGTGGAAAGCATGCACCCTGACAGTTTCTTTCGTTGGTTAATTTCGTCAAAAAAGATTGAAGTAATTTTTTTTTTATACTCTTGCTTTCACTGCTTCATGTCTGAAATCAACCCTTTAACCCTACGTGACCGAATTATTTAAAGAGCATTTCAATTTGAGAGGTAGCACCCTTTGCAAGTTGCAATCATATATGGGTTGAACTTAAGCTGTTCTAGATTTTCGACCTCATCAATGTTGGCGGTTATTATTATTATTATCTTCACCCATCATTAGTTTATTGTTAGGCCTAACCCATTATCTATGAACGCTTGTTATTTAAACTACGTTGCAATTCATTATTGAGATATGAGAAATTAATCAGTTTATAGTCAATGCTTCACGAGATATCATGTGCAAGTATGTATATATTGTATACTGCTAGAAAATCTGTTCATAGCTTTGTGGAAAAAGTTTAATGATCATTTCTTATAAATTTGTTCAATCTAAGTTTTGTCAGTGATTTTTTCGAGTAAGAACATACTTGAATTTTTTTGTTTCAGGTAGAAATTTTATCACGTGGATGGGATGGAGACCAAGAGTGACTTTTATGGACCCTGAGCTCATCAAGGAGGTATTGACAAAAATGAATGATTTTCAAAAGCCAAAATCTAATCCACTGGCAAGATTATTAGCAACAGGCGTAGTGACTTATGAAGGGGATCAGTGGGTCAAGCATAGAAAAATAATCAACCCTGCTTTCCATGTGGAAAAGCTAAAGGTATATTGATTTCTAGCTACATTTTAATTAGTTTGTAATTAATTATGTTATGGAGTATTAAAATAGATCCTTCTATAGCAATGTATTGTGTTTACGTTCTTATGATGATAGCAATGTTTTCTGCTCAGAATATGGTACCTGCTTTTCACTTAAGTTGCGGTGAAATGGTTGGGAAGTGGGAGAAGTTGGTTTCATCAAAAGAGTCTTGTGAGTTGGATGTGTGGCCTCACCTTCAAGCTTTAACAAGTGATGTGATATCAAGAACCGCATTTGGAAGTAGTTATCAAGAAGGAATTCGGATATTTGAACTCATTAAGGAACAAGGTGTACTTGCAATGGAGGCATTGCAGTCACTTTACATCCCCGGATCTAGGTAAGCTAGAAATTAAGCTATGTGATCGTGCTATTGAAAGAAGTTATGCATTTTCTTTGTTAGATAATATATATACTTTTTTGTTGGTAATTTTGGTTAAAAAAATATAAGCTAAAGTAATAATGCACACTATTTGCATTATGATTTGGGAAATAGGTTCCTTCCAACAAAGAGGAACATGAAGATGAAGGCAATAGAAAAACAAATTAGACTTTCTATTAGAAGCATCATCGACAATAGGCTAAAGGCAATGAAAGCTGGAGAAGGCAACTATGATGATTTGTTAGGGATACTGCTCGAATCTAATATCAAAGAGGTTGAGCAACATCAGAACAAGAGTCATGGAATGACCATTAATGAAGTTATTGAGGAGTGCAAGCTTTTCTACTTTGCTGGACAAGAGACGACGTCAAGCTTGCTTGTATGGACGATGATTTTATTGAGTAAACATCAAGAATGGCAATCACGTGCTAGGGAAGAGGTTTTGAATGTCCTTGGCGATAAAAATATTGATTTGGATGGATTAAATCATCTCAAAGTTGTAAGTGCATATGTCAGTTTGTGAACTCCTAAAATTTGATATTTTATTGGTCATAAATTGATCATTTCTTTTCTACGCGCGTAGGTGAGTATGATCTTCCACGAAGTATTAAGGCTATATCCTCCTGCTGTTGGGCTAGGCCGCAAAGTTAACAAAGACATCACACTGGGAAGATTTTCACTACCATCTGGAGTTCAGATTGGAGTTCCGATCATGCTAATTCATTATGATGAAGAACTTTGGGGTAGTGATGCCATGAAATTTAACCCTGATCGATTTTCTGAAGGAATCTCCAAGGCGACAAAAAACCAAGTCATTTATTTTCCCTTTGGTTGGGGACCTCGAATCTGCATTGGACAAAACTTTGCATTGCTAGAAGCTAAAATCGCCCTTGCAATGATCTTACAAAGGTTCTCTTTTGAACTTTCACCAACTTATGTCCATGCTCCCAATATTGTTCTCACTCTTCAACCCCAATATGGCGCACATCTGATTTTGCATAAACTTGAGTAATCTTTTATCTCTACGAGGATTACTGTGTTAGTACAACGTGTGCTTAAAGTTACTTCATTAGAAACATAATGTGCGATGTACGTTGACATCGACAATAACTACAGTTGCATCATGTATCCTGTAAATTATACCTTGTATGAAAAAAATACATTTACCAAATAGTTGTAAAAAGCATATGGGCTTTGGTTGAAGCGTGCATGCTATGGGCAATCAGAACATATAAGGAATATAATGTGGACATTTTCAAAGATTCATTATTTTGTAACATCAAGACGACAAGACATTTCAACGGGCCTTGAAAAGTTGATTATGAATTGATTTGCACAGTCAAAAAATTGATTGAGACATTCTCGTCTGTGCATTACATAGTTGTACTAGAGTTCACATAGTGCTTTATATGCTTGTACAATGAGTGTCTCAATCAAAATTAAGAGTGTGCAAATCACCTCCTCATATCAAACGTTCACTAGCTTTGGTTGTACTAAACAAGGAATACTTTTAGCATCCACGACAGGAGGTATAAAAAAATCTTTAAAACCAATTAAAAAACTTCATTTTCCATTTTAACAATAGTGAGTTTTGTTAGGATCAAATAGAGAATCAAAAGCATAATAGGAAGAAGATCATAACTATCTTCACATTCAGAGGCGGAGCTAGTAGAGGGACTAGTGGGTGCTGAGCCACCTCAAATCAGCCTATTTTATTCATTAGTTATCTATATCGCAAGCCGCTTTTTACTAATTTTTTACATTGAGCCTCCCTTATAATTATGACTTTCTGCAGTAACATTGTCAGCCTCCCCAGTAGATATAACAAGCAAAAGAACCCGCGCGTTGCGGCGGGGCTAATTTTTTCCCGAATAAATTTTTTTACGTGTCGGGGGTTTTTTTTTGGACGATGCGTTATGTCGGGGCTAATTTTTAATATTTTCTTTTTTTGTATGATTCGAGGAAAAAAAATTGCGTTGGGACGGGCTAATTTTTTCCCGAATATTTTCTTTTTTTGGGACGGTTTTGTAAATTTTTTTACGAGAATTTTTGTGTAAGAAAATCGTAAATAGTTAAAAGGTGAGGGTCCGTTTAGTATTTTTTTTTTTTACTTTGAGCCAGATTTAAACTATTTTTGGGCTATTTTTTTTGCTAATTTTTTCCCGGATATTTTCTTTTTTTGTACGATTCGGGATTTTTTTTTTTGCGTTGGGACGGGTTAATTTTCCCGAATATTTTCTTTTTTTTGGACGGTTCGATATCTTTTTTTTTGGGCCGATGAATGTAAAAAAGTTGTGAACAATAAAAACTTGACGGGTTTTTTTTGTTAATTTTTTTACGGGATTTTTTGTGTAAGAAAATCGTAAATAGTTAAAAGTTGAAGGACCGTTTTATATATTTTTTTACGTTGGGCCAGATTTTAGGCTTATTTTGGGCTAGTTTTTTTTTTTACTTTGGGCCAGATTTTGGGTCACGCCGTTACTGTAGCATTGTAGCGTACTGTAGCAGCTACAGTGCAAAACGACAGTGGATTTGTCGACAAATGTGTATATTAGTAATTTTTTTTATATGGCTTATATGTTGGGCCCCATGTTTAAAGTGTTGTTTTTTTTTTGCTATATGAGTTTTTTTTAAATATAATGAGTTGTACGTTTGTGACCATATCGATTATTTTAAAGTTATTAGGTATCGAAGATGTTTCCGTGGGTATTTTTTTTATCTGAATAAATCAGAACTTTTGTAATATTTTTTTCCCTCCTACTTTTTGCATACAAATTAAAAAAAAATCAAAAACAAAATAATTTAAAAAATAAAAAATAAAAAATAAAAAAAAATAAAAATTGGGCTGACTCATTACTGTAGCACTGTAGATCCACTGTCAGTGGATTTGTCCGTGAATATGTTATATATTAATTATTCTTTTAGATAGAGTTTACCATGAATTTATTACTACTAGAACCGAAGGATGTTGAAGGCATAAGTATGAATAGACACTTGCATGTCCCACTATAATAACTGCCACATCTTTTAGAAATGTAGTCCTTTTGCAATAAAACAAATTTGTTGGTTCACATTGATTTCACCTTTTGGTATCTTATCTTCCAAAGAGTACCGAAAAAATAAAGTATGGCTGATGAGAAAACGTTGGTACGTTTTGGTATTTTAGGATGTGCTGAAATAGCACGAAAAGTTTGCCGAGCCATAACTCTGTCACCAAATTCGACCGTTTACGCAATCTCCAGCCGAACGATTGAAAAAGCGAATCAATTTGCCACTAACAACAACTTGCCTGAGTTGGTAAAGATTTATGGCAGCTATGAGGAAGTGCTAGATGATCCATATGTTGATGCCGTGTATGTTCCATTGCCAACAAGCCTTCATCTAAAGTGGGCTGTGATGGCTGCAAATAAGAGAAAACATGTTCTATTGGAGAAACCAACTGCTCTAGATGTCGGTGAGCTAGGTCAAATACTTGAAGCATGTGAATCAAATGGTGTACAGTTCATGGATGGAAGTATGTGGTATCATCATCCTAGAACAGCAAGGATGAAGGAGTTCCTTTTGGATCCTACGCTCTTTGGTGAAGTTAAAACGGTAACATCATTAATTTTCTTTGTTACTGATCTTGTTCACGTACTTCTTGTTTTCTTCTTGCTAATAGTGACACATAGAAATAAGTGTCACCTAAAAAGTTTCAATTGTCACTATAAGTCAAGAAAGTGTCACAAACGTTTAAGTGTTTATTCTGATAAAGTAATGTAACTAAAGATGGTGTTGGTATAGACTAATATAAATTGACACAAAATTAGTGGGTATATATTATTAACTTTGTGACATAACTTTTCATGAAAATTATCCATACACAACAAAACTATAATCTTTACCTACAGTTCAAATATATGTCACTGGAACTCAGATTAGTTACAGTTTTTATGTGTCACTAAATGTCACTCTTTTTGTAAATACTTTATGCTTTGATATTTGAGATAAACAGCTCTGGTTCTCTAAAAAACTAGTTTTAAAGCTACGCATGTAAACTGGATATATATATGATAAGTAAAAATTCTTCATATCCAAAATAAACTTAATATTTCATTAATTGGATAGTGTATCCCTTAATAGCTCTATTTTATATGAAGATCTACAGTTCTTCGTCATACTTGCCACCCCCAGAATTTTTTGAGAACAACATCAGAACAAAAGCTGATTTAGACAGCTTAGGAGCATTAGGGGATGCTGGATGGTACTGCATCGGAGCGATTTTATGGTCAATGAACTATAAATTACCCACAACTGTAACAGCTTTACCTGCAACAATTCGAAACCCCAATGGAGTCATCATGTCCACCACTGTTGCGTGTCACTGGGAGCAAGAGGGAACGACTGCAACCTTTTATTGCTCGTTCCTATCACACGAGACGATGGATGTAACGGTCTTGGGATCCAAAGGTTCATTCCATGTTGAAGATTTGATCATTCCTTATGAAGAGACTTCAGCTCCATATTGTTTCACGTCACGTGCATCTTTTGCTGATCTGCATCTCGGATGGAATGCTGCGGAGCAAGAGGTCCAAGTACACAATGAGCTTCCACAAGAGGCTTTAATGGTTCAAGAGTTTTCGAGGCTGGTGCAGGGAATAAAAGATTCCATGATTACACCCGATAGAAGGTGGGGTGGCATCAGTAGAGCAAGTCAACTTGTTTTGGATGCTGTGAAATCATCTGTGGATAATGGTTTTAAGACTCTGTATCTTTGATCATTTTATGCCTTACTCCCAAATAAAATGAGCTTTATATACTACATGAAATGAAATTATGTATTCTACGCTTTTGAAGTTAAGATGCAATCTCAATGATGGGCTGTTTAAACTTTAGCACAAACTACTCATAATTGATGCGCATAATATCGCAATACGTGTTGTATAAATCTTTAAAAATTTGTGACCAATCTGCACCTATGTGACTCACTCAGTAGAATCGATGAAATCAGGCTTAACTATTGGTGACAAAAATGAATGCAGAGTCAAAACAGTCCAGACACTGCGAGGTCGATAGATACTCCCTTCACCTGTGTATAGGCATAGTGTACATGTGGATCGGATAACTGTATCCGGAGGATAGAAAAGGTGCATGGTGTTGAGCTTTCTTCACTAAAATGCTTCTTTTTTTTATTTTTTTATTTTGCACCATCTTTACATTTTGTTTAACACATGGGTGGTTTTTTGTTTCACCCTTTTTTCTTTATTTTCTTCATGATAAATATGCAAATGTTACAGGAGTTTATATCTTTAATTATTGCCCCTGCAACATCCGATATGATATGCACATCCTCCCACTTGAGATAAATAATGTCGAAAGTGGTGATACAGGGAGGTCTTTGTAGATCATAACTGATTGGTCTTCCACGAATGCGTAAAATTTTCGTTCTCATTCTCCCGAACCATAGACTTAAGTAGCCAGAAATTTCAACACAAAGATAACTATAGACTACAGGGTAGGTTAAGGTGAAATGGTGTAATGATACATATAACATTGGGTGAAAACATAGATTTGTTTAACAATGGTGATCTAGGGGTATCTTGCACTAATAATGAGTGCAACAAAAGAGTTTATCACGGGAGGTC
>BQNB010044555.1:0-22020 GCA_026074375.1 Tanacetum coccineum
AACTAATTAAACTAATTTAAATACTTTCTTATCTTTATCTTGTAAATCTTTAACCAAATCTTCATAATTTTCCACTAGCTTGTACAATTCTGATATGCTAGATTTAGTCCTTATGTTTCATTCTTTTATTTATTTTGTCTCATCAAGTCAAGAATCCCAACATCATGTATTATTATGTTAAAGACCTCTTTGATAGTAATTCCTAGGTGCTTACGCCACAGTGGTGGAGGTTTGATCCTTTATCAAGCTTATAGAAATTTATATGCCCTGACAGGTAATGAGTGTTAATTTTCTATTTCCTATATTGTTATAATTCATTATACACCCGAGAGAAAAAGAGAATCCAAACACTTATTGTGAGGTGCTACTATATAATTTCCGTGCTTTTAGTTATGATGTCTAATTGGTTGTGTCATAAATTATCTTTGAAAAGTAAGTTAAATACCCCTGATATTGCTATTGGCTAGGTAGAAAAGCCCATTTTCTTGAGGATAAGCAAATCCCATGTGTAGGGGTATTTGATGAGGTGTCATTTTATACATTTTTTCGAGGTCATTTAACCCTCTAAATCATGTAAATATCACTCAAATACGTGCTTAAACATTTCTTTCTGTGTTTTTAGCATTTGGATGACATTTGGAGGAAATACACATGACTTGGGCTCATTTGGGGAAGAAACGGACGAGATTACAACTCTACACCAAAGTCGAAGAAGAAAAGGGCACACAGACCCTAGAGACGGCGTCACAAATACTTGTGACGGTGTCAGATCATCAAAGTGACGGGGTCAGGAAAATTAAGATGGCGTCAAGACTTAACCGACATAGTGAAACCTTAGAAGATTCGGCGAAGCGACGGCATCAGGATTATAAAGCGAAGCCGTCGCGGTCATTTTTCTATATATACAAACTCGTTTTTTAGGGTTTAAAAAGTGTGAAACTTGTGGGATACGATAGTCATACTTAGGGTACAAGCTTTAGCAGCTTTTAAGTCTTTTTTAGGATTCTTAAACCCCTTTGTAACCACCTAAACTCCATGTTTTGATTATTGAAGTCCTTTATCCTTTAATCTTTCAATATGTGTATGTATTATCTGATTAATTGTTGTTCTTTGCTTCCTTTTAACATGCTAGGCTAGATCTTATAGTGTTTGCTTATGATTGCATGGAAGTTAGTTTGTGAATCCTTTTAAAATTGCTTCTTGTTGATGAGTATACGCGTTAGGCTCTAGAAAACTAGCTTCTTAATTTCTTGTGAAGACGTCTAAGGAAACGTGATTGTGTAGAAAGGATACCATCGGTAACAGTCTTCATACTACCTTACCCTTATATGGTTGACCACCTTTTAAGTGTTGTAATGCATGTAATGTACTCTTAGGGGCCTTGTAATAGTCTTCATACTACTTTACTTGTATGTTGCCTTAACAGATTATTACATAGACGACATGTTTGTTTTATTTGTTCATGAATTAGGAAATACTTACATACTTCATCACAAGAGTGACAAAGCAATAGGATTAGGAGGATCAAACTAAGGAGTAATGCATGATTAAGTAAACACATTTATTTACCTATACGAGTTTCCACACATTAGTTTAGATTTAATTTAGTTTATTAGTTTAATTAGTTTAAAACAAAACCCCTACAAGTCCTTTATAAACGTGAGGATTTGTACATTGCTATCTTAGAAAAATAGTGTGAAATAGCACAAAGTTGAATAATCTTCTGTGCAACCACGTAGACTACGTTAGTACATTCGTTTCGAAACCTTCATAACCAGATTCTCCCTAGGAGAAACCGAGTACAACCTGTGTTTCTTACCTATACTTACACTACAATGGTTAGGTACTTGCCTAGGGAGTTGTAAAAACCTGGTGTGGTTACATCGAACTACAACACGTAACCCAAAGCTTTCATAGTACATTAGGGGTTTTTTTTCCATGTATTTTTAAACTTAATAGTTTAGGTTTCGTAATCCTAAGTTTCAGAAAGTGTGAATTATTCATACATTAACAAAAAGCCAACAACACCCTTCAACAAAATCAAATCAAAACACATCTACTTATCTTCTTAAGATCCATAATCTCTTCACATACAATCAACAACTTCATCATGTCTACTTTATCAAATAGTCAAATGCATAACAACATTATGGCAGCTGGTTCCAAGGAACGTTTGTAAGATATTATAAACATACAAACTATAATATATATATATATATATATATATATATATATATATATATATAGAGAGAGAGAGAGAGAGAGAGAGAGAGATGTGGGAGAGAGAGAGAGTAGGTGAAGGAAAGGAGAGGTGAGGATATAGACAGTGGATGATTTCCTAGTGACAGAAAGAGAAAGAGAGAAAGAAATCAAGATTAGATTAAGATAATAGGAATCACCAACCCGCATCCCTTCCCTTAGGCCTTTATATATAGGCATCCAAGGAAGGTTCTAGTTTACTCTAGGGAGGGATGTTGGATACTTCTTGTTCTTACATAATACATGACTCGACATTAACTACATATAAACTACGACCGTGTAACTGACACCTTTCTATTTTTAATAATCTCCCCCTAAGGGGTGGTTAGTACGATCTTACTAAAGTGCGAGGGTCAAATGTCTTCGGTCTTCCTCTAACTTACTCTTCCATCCTTCTTAGCTTCTCTATGTGCTTTAAAGTCTCGTCAATCTTTTCCAATATCTCGTTTGATCTCTTGATGTCCTTTTTGCTCCAGTCCCTACCATTCAACCTCTTGTTTCCATGACCCAGTATGTTCTCGCTCACCATCTTCAACAAATTTTCTTAAATCTTTAACAGTGTACCGTTACATAACTTGTTCACTTCATTAAGCTTCTTAAGAGAATTCATGTTGTGCTCGTTGACATTGATTGTTACGACCATTTACTGCCTAATGATCTTTTACTTGGATTTGAATATAAAATATTCTAAGTGTTAAATAACCATTAACATTCAAAGGTCACTGAGTGAACAGTCACTCAGTGAGTTGCCTCAAGATGCTCAGCCTGAGTCTACAAGAAAGACTCTAGCATTATGTGAGGCGGTTCTCAGTGAATGAAGCTTGAGCTAAAGAAGAAGGTGATGGGTTCAGTAAGTTATGGCAATATACTCACTAAGCCCCATACGATCTCCAACAACTAGAAGACCCTGAAGATAAGAGACTAAAGAATAGACGGGATAGTTTGAAATGGATAAGTCTAAGCTCTTATCCACCTAAAGTCAAACTATCCTGAATAGGGTATGAAGACAAGGTCAGTGTCAGCATTGACCTTAGAAAGAGTGTTTGTCCCATACTTAGAATAGATTTGTAATAAAGACAAAGCTATACAATATGTACTAGCCTATCAGCATTGAGACATGCTCTTATCACCCATGTGGGTGCTACCCCACCTAAGTAGAATGAATAGAAAATGTCTTGTAAAGGAGTAGTAAGTTTGTGCATGCAAAGTTGTATCTTTTACAAACACCTACTCCTCCAATATCTACTAAGTCCTTGAGCAAGCTCAGTTGGTTAGCATAGTAGTCCACTTTGCATAACATTTTAGGTTTATGTAAAGTTGTTAGTAAGGAGATCACACACACACATTGTCATTCAATCCCCATTGTAGTTCTGCATACAATGGGGTATAATTCTTAATTAATATAAGAGTTAAATGTTGAAAATTAGTTTTGCGTTCACTGTTGTATACTTATATCTTGTCAAAACTGATTTTCATTTACATTACTTAAAGCCATGAGTTAGTTTATCTTAACTACTATAGTTTTGGTCACTAACTCAAAGGAAATAACAAGTGGTATCATCGCAGAAGGTTTGTAAAACTTTAATCTTCTAATAATCTACTCAAAGTTTTTAAAACCTAGATCCTAAAATGGTTGCTATAAGTAATGTACCCCAACTATTAGACAAAAAAGGAGGCAGCTACTCTGCTATTGCTCCTCATCTAGAGCCTAGAAAATTTAATAAATGAAATAAGTGTATGCTTTGCTATTTGACTGGAATGGAACCCTACTACATTCAATGTATTAAGGATGGTTCTTTTCAATCAAAAACTGATGATGGTACCAATAAACCTGAGTCCTAATGGACCCCGGATGAGAGTACTATTTGATTGTGAATACTCAATCAACTGATATCTTTACAATAATATTCCTAGTGTTCCTTGTCTACGCTTAAGGAACCCTAAACAGCGTTAAGAAGAATAATACGTAACTCTTCCTAATCAACGCTAAGTTGAAACAATTACTAATATTACAACAGAACTTAACGTGTCCTGACCAAGCAGTATTAACTTTAATACTGTCTGACTTAAGCTAATGCTGGCAGACTTAACTTGCTCTACCAGACTTAACTTCTATACTAACAGTACTAACTATTCAGCTATCAGTACTGACTATAACTAACAGACTTAACTTTAATACTAACAGTTTAATACTAACAGTATTATGTCTGTTACAATATTTCTCTAACAATCTCCCCTAACTTTATCTTCATTCAAGAACTCTATCAAGTTACTTTCGTACTTTGGGCTTACACTTGGCGCTTAGAGGATTGTCTTGAACTTCTGTCTTCAAAATAATATGTCTATAAGATCTTCAAATCTTGACAGCAACTAGTCTTCAAGGCTCTTCATTAATCCATTGTATCAGCAACATTAACAATTTTGTACATCAAATCATAAAGTTTCAGTCTATTCTCATCACTTCCAGATGTGTTAACTCCTGTGAGAGGTGAATCATTGAAAATTTTTAAATGGATTTGATGTCTCTTTACTAGTTAGCCATTAACTCTGGAGTAGTCAGTTCTTTGGCCACCAGAAAGGTGTATGTCCATGGTTAACTGAAAACCATTTCAACTCTCAGTACTTGAAACATTGGTAGTTGAATCCCATAATGGTTTTTGGCAAACCATTACAGCCATCAACGGATTTGATATGCCCTTTACCTATAACCTTGCTCAGGGCTAGTCAATCCTTTGGCACCTAAAAAAGGTATATTCCATGGTGGATTGATAACCATGTCAACTCTTTGTACATGAAGCTTGGTGAGTTGATATACCATCCACTTTTTGGTAAAGTGTCAACCATCTAATATGGATTTGCAATTGATCATTTAATCCATAATCCATAATCTTATGGACTATTATGGTTTTTTTCCACAGCCTGTTACCACAACCATAAACTTCGAGTTGTGGCTAGCCAACTCTTCACTTTAATAGATATGGTGAGTTGAAAACCATACAACTTATTTGCAAGTTGTCAACCATAGAACGGATTTGAGAAGTCTTTACCAAGAGCCGTTTGCTCTTGGACTAGCCAGTCCTTATGTTGGTTAGACATGGTGAACTGATAACCATTTGTTGTGTTAGTGCATATCACCTTCACCAAGTGTTATCCTTCTCATCTCTATCCTAGGTTTTTAACCTTAACAAACTTCACTACTTTCTAATTCCAGCTTTGTTTTTTCCCACCATTTATCAACAATCTATAGCAGATCCTCATTCTTCGTTCCATCCTAAAGCTATCATTTTCAACATAGTTTGACATACCTCAGCAGATAAAGGATACTTTCTATCAGACAACATTAAACACCATAGACTCTAAAGTCAAGCATGTACCCCTACAAGTATCATAATATCTCCACTTATAATCTTTTGTTGTCCTACTCACAACCATATAGAATCTGTGCTAAGAGGTTCTTCAAACATAATTCTTAAACATTTCCAAAATCCCTTTTCTAACTTATCCTCTGGCCCATCCATTCCATATCTATTCATCACAATCCTATACAGCTCAGTAAGGTCATCTCTAGATATAGATTTCATCATGGCACCAAAATTAATATATACTATATCTGTTCCATCTTCCCTAACAATTTGATATACTCCTTTTTCTCCTTGCTTAATAATCTTATAGGTAGCTACACTAGGTGTTTTCATTGCTACAGGAACAGGATTAATAGGAGTTTCAGTACCTGTGACAGTTTCTTCTTGCTCACCAACCTTATCTGAATCTTCAGAGTCATTCTTATCCACACTTGTATGCATTCCTTTCCTAGCCATCTGTTTTCTTCTCTCCCAGAACTTTTGTTGGTTTCTCATCCTTTGCTTCCACATCTTTATCTTCTTTCAGTCTTTTTGGAGTCTTTGTTTGAAGCTCTTCACCAAATCTTTTCAAGCTGGCTTTAGTGGCTTCAAAACTTATTAGAGCAAAGGACTCAACCTATTTCACAAGCTTGTCAAACTCTTCATTGACTTCTTCAAAACTCAATTTCTTCAGCTGAGTTAACTTCCATATCCTTGGATTCTTCAGAGTTCATCATATACGTCTTCCGCTGTGATATGGGTCATGGGCTTGTTCCTTTAGCGTGGCTCTTTCTCAGCAAAAAACTTCTTTCTTTGAATTCACAGACCACCATTCTCTCTGCAAAAACTCTCCTTGAAGTTCACTTCCAATCATGCTCTTTGACAACTCTGCATTGAGCTTCAAGCTTGCTCTAATCAATCCCAATATTAATTTGTGTAATGTTTTGAGCCTTCAAAACTGAACTTGAGCTTTTCTTTTCTCTGTGCTACAGTCAACTCTTCTCTTCTTCTGCAATTTTTGTGCTAGAGAGAATCCAAATGTATTTGCTTAGCCTCCTCTTCTTTTGTAAGGAATCAATCTTTTGCTTCTGCAAGGCTACTTCTCTTGTACAATATGTTTCCTTTGACTTTTGGAGTTTCTTTCACTGAGCATCGGACTTCCCTTCTCTTTGTCCTTATATCTTCACCAACAGTACTTACCTTCTCAATAACAGTATTTAAATTTAATACTGCCTAGCATTAACTTCACGTAGCAGTATTAACTTCCTCACGCAGCATATTACCTTCACCAGCAGTATTGACCTGTTCAGCACCAGCAATCAACTTCATTCTTGAAATTCCAAAGCTTGAGACTACTTTCTTGTACCTTTAGTCTCTTTCCTTCTCTTGTAACTCCTTCCCTTGTCAATGACTTGGAATTTAAAGAGGCAACCTTTGAGAGAGTTTGGCTGCTTCAAATGGTTTTGACTAATTCTTCCACTTGTTCTCCCCTAAAGTGTTTACCTTTTGTTTGTAAAGGAGTAACCTTTCCTTGTACTGAAGAATCTGAGAATCATCTGACTTTTCCTCTACTTTTCCTCTCTTGAGCCTCAGTTCTTCTTCCTCTGAAGCTGTCCAAAACCATATTCTCCTTTTTCATAAGACCCTTCCAACTCTTCACCATTTTTGATCTAGCATCACTATTCTCCCATGGTTAGCTTGGTTTGTTTGAGATCCATTTCCAGGCTATCAATTCTTGAAATCAACTTAGGAACTGCTTGAAGCAAATCATCCATAGGCATGTGACTTGGAGCCTGTTCTTGGTGAGGGTGAGAAGTGATGGTGGACAGGAGATTGCTCCTCATAATGTACTCCATCTTGTTGTATGTTTAGTCCTCAGGTGGTGTGGGGTGGTGATGTAGGTGTAGGGATAGGTGGTGGTGTGGTGTAAGGGAATGGTGGTGGGTGTTTGGTGTAGGTATAGAGGTTGTGTTGGTGGAGGAGTTGATGTTATAGGTGAGTAGGGAATTGTACATGAGATGGTGGTAGGAGTTTGGTACAAAAAGGCTGAGATGGTGTTTGGAGCAGTCACTTGTTGAGGTTGACACTGCATAATGGTTAGCATAGCAGGCAACAATGGTCTATGTATCCCTTGAAAAC
This sequence comes from Tanacetum coccineum, assembly GCA_026074375.1. Taxonomy (NCBI): domain Eukaryota; kingdom Viridiplantae; phylum Streptophyta; class Magnoliopsida; order Asterales; family Asteraceae; genus Tanacetum; species Tanacetum coccineum. The sequence continues at coordinate 7,740 of BQNB010044555.1, forward strand.
TTCTTTTCATATTTCTAAAAATCTTTTTGGTTAATAATATAGACACAAAAAGGTTTTTGTTTCCAGTCTGTATATTCAAAATCATTTGAAGAAAACGAGGGTACATTAAAATTTTGATATTGCTTTTAAATTTGAGATCATTCATCAAAGATAACCGTTTTGAAAAGTTAAGTCTCTTCAGTGGAAAGACAGATACAGTGCAGTGGCAAAATAGTTGCTAACCAAACTGATCCGATCCTCCACTTTTGGAGCTTATACAAATGAAGAATGTATGGATAAAAATTCTCCATTGGGTTAAACTGTCTCATCAAAAATGTAAAAGTTCTGTCAGTTACTACCCTAATATTTTGTAATCCTGCAAAAAAATCTCTTCATTTTGCACATGTAATCCCTGAAGCATCTGCTAATTGGAGTTGCCCCTAACCAGTACTCTTCAGTGATTGTATAATCAATAGAATCTATAGTTGCATTAAGTTGTTGAGTCCCATCTGCAAGTGTTCTGGCAGTTGCAGTCTGCCAAAACTGCTTGACAAGGGAATCGTAGATAGGTGGATTGTGAGTGAGAGCATACCTCAATTTTGAGCTTCTGAGGAAATCCACTATCTCTGTGTAACCAGCACTCTCAGCAGGTTTGAATAAGAAACCCACTTGATTATGCTTATCACAATACTTGAGTTGCGCCATTGAAAGATTTGGTGAAAAATATTTGAATCTTTAAAAATTAGTACTGGTGATGGGACGTTTGAAAGATTAGGTCTAGGGGGTAGTGAGAGTAATTTTACTGATTGCTTTTGAGAGAGGATCTTTACAAGAAAAAGATAATAGGGTAAATAGTGATAAGGATGAAAGAGAAATTACTTTATCCTTATATAGGTACTCTATCAGCGATTTAGGCGGCTAAAAGATCTTCAACGGTTATATTTGAATAAAATAAATTGATTTTATTTCAATCAGTATTAAGTGAAAGCGACCAGACTTAAAAATTGCACTACCAGACTTAAATTAGTCAACCAGTATTAATAATGACTCCACCAGACTTAACATATTTTTCACGCAGTTTTAAATTTATAATTTCATCAATTGACCACAACTATCATTACATCAACCAATCTGCATCCAATTAAGCAAGTGACAAGCTGGCATGTCCCCTTTTCATCCATAGTTGAGCCTGCAACAACCTTTCCAACTCCCAAGTAGTACCTGCAAAGTTGGTCTATACAAGAAGGCAATTCTATCTAACTTATAATTACAGAATTTACCTAAGATATCTTACCAGACTTAATACTTAACTACCAATATTAAGTGGTTACCAGATTTAACTTTTACACTAGCAGACTTAATACTAAGCTACCAGTATTAAATCTCTATATCCTAAATTATACTACCAGAATTAATTCTAACTTTTAAAAATAAGTTTAGATTATACTATTTTACATAAAATTTACACTTTTTCCTCCCCTTAAATGTAGCTTATGAGTTTACCATCCCAATGTTAACCAGCAAAAAATTAAACCTTGGACCATCAAATGCATAGTAAACATACCAGCTACATTTAAGTCAGTGTGGAATTCTCACTTGTATCAGCTTCTCTCCTCATGCAATCCCCTATGAAGTGATTTGCCTATCTCAATGTGCTTTGTCTTTGATTGAATAGACAGTGATTCTTGATTATGCAAATGTGCTTGATTATCTATATGGATAATGGTGTTCATGGAAGTGAAACCATGAGTCCCAATAATTAATTTGTGCAGCCATAGCACTTGACCACACATCTTTGCGCACTACATCCACAGCTACAGTTGTAGAAAGTAGCCACTATTGTCTGCTTTTTGCATTGCCATGAGATTAACCTCCTTCCAAGAAATTGGCAGCCACCAGTTGTTGACTTCCTATCAAGGTTAGCAGCAGCATAATCACTGTCCGAATAAGCAACTAAGTCTAGTGGAGATTTTCTTGGATACCGTAAGCCTAGCTTTGGTTTTCCCTTGATGTACTTGAAAATCCTCTTGACTGTCACAAAGAAGGACACCTTTAGGGTTACCTGAAATCGCGAACAAGCACAAACTGCATACATTATATCAGGCCGTTGAGGCTGACATATACATAATACACCTATCCATGATCTATATAGATGTAAATCACAATCAGGACCTCCTACATGCATGAGCCAAAGGGCCTTTTGTATCCATAGGAGTAACTTGCAAACGTCACACTAACAAAGTCAAAACTTCTTCAGGATGTCAGCAACATAACTTTTCTTGAGATATAAAGATTCCTTACTTGGGCTTTGCTTGACCTGTAAACCGAGGAAAATGTAGCTCTCCCATAGCACTCATTTGAGAACCTCCCCTTTCATTAAGGAAATCAAATTCATCACACCCAAGACTTCTATTGTAGATCCAAAACATGATATCATCTACAAGAAATTTGACTAAATGATATCCTTTTGTCCTTCTTTAATGATATAAAGCTTGTCTATTGGATCCCTTTGATATCCATGCTTCTCTAAAAAGGTAGATAGAGTAGCATACCAAGCTCGAAGAGCTTGATGTAGTCCATACAAGGCTTTAACAACCTTATACACATTCTTGGGGTGATCTGGATCAACAAAACCAGGAGGTTGAGAGACATAAACCTCCTCTTCAATAGTACCATACAAGAATGCACTCTTCACATCCATCTGATAGACTATAAACCCCATATATGAGGCCAAAGGCTAAAAAATAACCTATGCTTCCTATCTAGCCACAGTGCAAAAACCTCATCATAGGTCTATCCCTTCTTCTTGCCTATGACCTTGAGCTACCAGCCTTGCTTTGTTCCGATACAACTACTCCCCCCTCATCCTTCTTGTTCCTGTATACCCATTTAGTTCCTATCACCTTAGCACCAGTGGGTAAATCAACTAAGACCCATACTTGTTGAAGCTTGAACTGCAATAGTTTCTTCCCTGATAGCTTCAAGAACCAGCTTTCATCTTCAAGGCTTCTAAGACTTTCCCTTGGTTCAGATTGAGATTAAAAAGCAAGCAAAAAGACAATGTTTGTTGATCTTTTATGAATGCTTTCTTTTGCCGGCTTTTAGTAGCTCACTAGAGCATGGATCTTCAGTGATCATCTTGAGAGAGCTTCTATTCTCAAGAAAAAATAAAAAAGAACAAGTGTATGGGATCTCCAAGGATTTGACTTAAAGATGAGCATTGTGAATCCTCCAGAGTCTGGTTTGTAATGACAATCCTAACTCATCTGGTAATTGTTGAAATCATTAATAAGCCATCATCACATAAGAAGCCTGGTTCAAAGATACCTTCACTTGATTTATATCATAAATTCCTTATTCAGGCAATCACATCATCATCTGCATCTGAGAAGAATCTCTTCTCATGATCAGCACTAGGAGATATAGCTTCAATATTGCCAAGATTAACTTTCCTCAAAACCAGTATAAGAATAATCCACTACCATTAGTAACAGAATTAGTACTGGTAGTGTTGTTGCAGTAGCTGGTCTTAGTGCTTCAAAGCAAGACATCCAGCTCTTTTACTAAAGGTCTAATGTCACAGCATACCTTTTTTTGGATTATTGGTGTAGAAGATGGCTGCTTAGGGGAGTGGGTCTTCTTTTTAGCAATCTTTTCAGAAACCACTGCTTGCTAGTTGCTCCAGTCAGAGATGTAGAGGAAACCACCATCAGGTCTGCAGCCTCCTCAGTCTGCACATCAATGTCAATGACCTCTTTTGAACCTGCAGGGTTAGCTTGATTTTGCAAAGAGACAGGTATAAAAGTTCATAGAGTCAGTAAGGATATGTCTTAAGTCAAACATCCAACCTATGGCCTATTGCCCTGTAGCATATGGTTTTTCCTCAAGAAAGTTTAACATGAAGGTTACTTTTAACTCCTCTTTGGTTACTAAATTTATAAATCCGCTAAAGGCTTACTATTCACAGAGTAACACCAAGAAAACCCTCATCAGAATTCCATCAAACTTTCCAAGTGTGCTAAGAGTATTGAGAATGTAACATGGGCACCCAAAAGGTCATATGTAGACTATAGGATTTGTTTGTGGCCAAACAAAAGCTCATAAGGAGTTTTGATCTGAGGCTTGGTCACATCATACCTTTTGAAGTATACCAAGCAGATATTGACTGCTTCTTGCCACAAAAAGTGTAGGTAAGTGTGAGTCAGCTAGCATAGACCAACAGCCTACTATAAGGGTCCAATTCATTCTCTCAAGCAACCCCAATTTGCTGAGGAGTTCTTTGCATTACTAAACTCCTATTTTATACCCTTTTTCCCCCCAGTACTCCAGCATAACCCTGTTTTAAAACTCTGTCACCATAATCATGATCTAATTGATTTTTACTTTTGATTAAGTGGTTTTCTATCTGTCTTATAAAAGTCTTAAGGATGTCACTAGTCTCATCCTTTTTGGCTAAAAGAATACCTAACAAAACATGACATTCATCAGATAATCACTAGACAGTAACTTAGCATGTTGATACTCCCTCACAGAGGAAGGTCCAAATAAGTCCATATGCAAGTGGTGTAATGGGTGGTCGACATATCTGTCATCTGCCTTTACTGAGGCCATTGTGTTGCTTCCCTTCTGACAAGCAACACAAGTGGTCCATTTTTTTGAAACTCTTGGTAGGTAACCCCTAACTAGATTATCCATTCACGAATTTATTTAAGTTTTATGAAATAAGGAGACTCCATCCTAACCTCATTGTGCCACAATTTAGCTTCATCAGATGAGGCTTTTGCTAATAAACCAGTGTATCCCTTTTGAAGAATCAAACATTATTTCAAATCAAAAGTATACATGTTAGTGTTGCTAGGAACTTTAAGGAAGGACCTGATTTTCCATCAGGCATCTTGAAGTCAGAGGGACACCACAAAACACACTTTTAAGTAAAAAGTGCATTTAGCCTTTTTATCACATATCTGACATAAATGGAGAATAGATTAAAAAAATGTCCAAAGTTATCTTATCATAAAAGCCACATCATCAAAACTAAATTGCTATCTAATTGTACTTTTCCACTGATACTACCTTTACTCCTCCAAAAGTAACAAGATCCCACTTTGGATAGTACTTGATAATCTTCAAGATGGCCCTGTTACCATCGTGATGCCCGAACATCCACTAATCAAAATACCTCTATCTCTATATGCGTCATGGAAGATCCTGCACATTTCAAAAAAGAGATTAGTTTTCTCTTTAAGGACCATGCCTTCATTAGGCTTGGGTTCTGCCTTGTGGAACCTCTAGAAACATAACATTGAATCAGGGGTTGGGATTGGGGGGCCACTAATGGTATTTGGAGAGTGGTATTACTTTCTCCAAACACAACCTGCTGAGGTCATAACAGCATGCCCATTTTGCCATTAACCAGCATATTTCTTTGACTTTGTGTTGTATTCCTTTAAAAGGTCTATTTTACAGGTGAACTTTGTTTGAAAAAACATTTTCTTTGACTTAAAGATTCGCCTGAGAAAGTTTAGGGCTGTTTTGTTTGAAAGATCAGGTTTTGATACTGGTCTATTTACCCTAGCTGTATAGACATGCACACTACCCAGAATAAACATTTTGCTTGCCAGAATTAAATCTATAACAACCACAAGACTTAATATGAGTGCCGCTGAACTAACAATATAACATTTCCATGACCAGCTATTAACATTTACCCTAAGAAAGACCGTTTTAATAGTTTCGCTAGCCTACTAAGGTTGGGTCTAAGTACTCTTAGTTGTACAGCTGTTAGTGAATTGATTTGCTTTATTTTCACCTGTTATAGTAGTTCCAGGCCCGGTGTGGCTTGCCGAACAGTCAGCATGAACCACCCTTTTTTTTTTTTTTTTTTTTTTTTTTTTATTTTTTTTTTTTTTTTTTTTTATTTTTTTATTTTTTTTTTTTTTTTTTTTTTGTTTTTTTTTTTTGTTTTTTTTTTGGCTCTTAAGAGCAGCTTCCCTAGCCATCTTCTTCTCATAATAGTCACAGTCCTTAATCCAAGTGACTAAGACTTCCACACCACAAAACATGTTTTTTCTTTCAAAAGAATATCTGCACCTAATTCCCTTTCCATTCGTTGATTCCAATTCTGTCTGTTATTTGAAGGAATAGGTGAGGGAGTCACTGGTGTCCTAATTGGTTGCCTAGGAGTTTTTACATGCTGTGCACAACTAGGGACAACTGTCTGTTTGGGTTTAGGCACTTGTGTTGAGTTCTTTTGGGTGGCAATGGAAACCTGCTCAATAGAAGGTATAGGGATATGGTCATGAATAGGTTAATCATTGACAGAATTGGTCAGATAACAGCTCCGAAAAGCTCCCTAACTCTCCATCACTGTCCAATTGATGGAACAGGTTGAGTAACAGTGGAACTAAGCATCCTCTACAGACATAGTAGACTAAGAGATTGAGTTGTTGAGGTCCATATTTTACCATACTCATACAGAGAATCATCAAGTCCTCCCTGTTCCTAGGGTATAAATCACCACTAAGGGATGGGGAACACCTTTATACTCTACCTGTTTAAATCTGTTGTATAGTGAGGATGTCATAATATCCAGCACTATTTCCCGAAGAGCCAAAAATACTCTACTTATCTCTTCCTCATATTCCTAGACCTCAGCATTTGATTTATGCCATATCCTAAACCTATCTAACAGTTGACTCATCCCATCATCATATTATGCTCCAAAGATTTTAGGAAGATGCAAAACCAAGATCAACAATTTTTTTAAAAGCAATTTGTCCTTAACAGCTTTCATTCCTATTCTTCTATACTTTTTCAGCTTTCATCTTTTATCCAAAAATTTGAGTAGCTTGAAAAATTTAATTTCTCAGTTAAGGAAGATTGCTTGTTTGTGGAGGCTCTAAGCTGAGATTCTAATGTCTTACAAGCTGCATATGGGCAGTTAAGGCAGGCTTCCATGTCACCAAATTCATATTGCAGTTCATCAACTTAGCTTGAAGAAGCATAATATAATCTAAACACAATTTAGAGCAACATGGATAAACTCATTATCTTTCACAGGTGAAAGCCATTAGAGCATGATTGATTCCTCCAATCTGCAGACAGCTCTACCACCAATGATCTGACCATCTCAATGGTCCATCAAGCTTTCCTTTTTAGTTTGCACTGCTTGAAATTTTGACCTCTTCCTGCTTCCTGCCTGCTACTTCCTTTGAAACCTTTAAACTTGCACTCCCTGGCAAAATATGCCAGAATTGTGGCAAATGAAACATTCGAACTTTTCTCTAACAAAGCCACATGCATTTTTTCTCCATCCACTCTTGGTACGTTCTACCTGTCTTCTTGTAGAACTTCTCATCCATTATTGCAGTCATAGCAATCGGCCAATTGTTTTATCCATTCTTCCAGATCCAGATCAATCAATTTTGAGCTAGATCTTCATGTACCTAATCGCACTCATCCGTAATTTGTGGATAGAAAAGAATGGATAACTTCATCAGCAAAGACCAGGAGTAGCAGTTGTTGTGCTTTGGAAGATGAAAGTGGTATAAGAAACATAACTTCCCTGAGTATGTGGCTTGGCTTAAGCTTTCTGAAAAAATCTTTGGCTTGTGAATAGAAAAGCCACATTACAGATGTAAGGGAAAGAAGATGGATGTCTTTTGGATGTCTTGTTCAAATACACTCAGATTATTGTATAATACATCTATTTGACATTGTCAATATACATCTTACGTCTCCTTGTCAGGCTAGACTATCCACTCAGGAGGAAGGGACCTCAAAAACTTGTGATTTGCGTCTTCATCTGACACACCAGCACCAAGGGCATCCAACTGTGATAGGAGTTTTTGGAACCTATCATACCCCTTTCTCTATGCTTTTCCTTAGACAGATAGTAAATGCCTCAAACGTTGTTTCAATACAGCTTTTTGCATTTTTCATCGAGTTCGTATTACCACCAAAACGTGGTCTTGATGGCTGCCCAGATCTCTTTTGGCATCATCCATGGCATGAAAACGCTGAGATGATCGTGGAACATCCGATTAGCAGTATGTGTTCTAGCTTTCCTTTCTTTCTCATCAGCAAATTGTTCCTTCCTGTTGGGGCTGGAAGAGAGAGAAACCCTGTATACACCATCCTTACCTTTGGTGACTCGCTTCTTTGAGTTCCCATTCTGAATCACTTTCCAGACCTCATTAACTATATACCTCAAGATAAATGTTCCATCTCCTTACGCCCACGTATCATAATCATCTTTTGAGGACGGGCCGTTTAATGTTTAAAGTGTATTGTGGTGATTATTTTGTGGTGGTTTATGCAGGAGCATCTCTTTGTTGGATGCTGGTACAGATCCATCCAAAGATGCATCATCATGAAGAGACAGTTCCTCATCATCATGAAGAGAAAAATATCGATTGAGCTGAAAGACCAATGATTATTTGAATTTGGTGGAATAAAAAGGTTTTGATCTATGTTTTAATCTTGTGCAAAGTCCCTTTATTGGCTCTGATACCACTTGTAGTCCATAAAAACAGGATCCTGAAAGACCCTTAAACGACTTATAGTCCTTTGAATAAATCCAAAGATACTATGAGAGACATGACTGTAAATAAAAATATTGACGCGGAATATCAAAACTTATACCAAAGACGAACACAAGAACAAATACTAAAATTGCTATTACTAGTACATTTGATTGTAGACTCATCAACTGATATCATTTACAATACTAATCTACATGTTCCTTTTTATAAGCTTAAGGAACCCTAAAACCGTTAAGAGATTATACATATCTCTTCCTAAATCAAACGCTAAGTGATACTATTACTAATATTGACAACAAACATAACTGTACATGACGCAAGCAGTATTAACTTTAATACTGTCTGACTTAAGCTAAAAGCGGCAGACTAACTTGCCTCTACCAGACTTAACTTCTATAACTAACATAACTAACTATCAGCTATCAGTACTGACTATAACTAACAGACTTAACTTTAATACTAACAGTATTAAGTCTGTTTACAATATTTTCCTAACACAGTTACTCTGCTGTTGCTCCTCGTCTAGAGCCTGGAAAATTCAACAAATAGAAAAAGCGTATGCTTTTCTATTTGACGGGAATGAAACCCTACTACACTCAATGTATTAAGGATGGTCCATTTAAACCAAAAACAGCTCAGGGTGATACCAAACTTGAGAACCAATGGACCAAAGAAGAGAAGAGGGTGGTCAATCAAGACTAATGCCTTAAAAGTATCATTATATCATGTCTACTAGGTGATAAAATAAAGTCAGTCATTAGCTACGAGACAGCTAAAGACACATCGACTGACTTGGTTCACAGCTTTGAAGGTCCATCTGATACCAAGGAAAACATGATCATGGATCTAAAACTTAAGTATAAAATGTTCAAAGCTAAACCCTCTAACACTCTCTCAAAGACCTACACCCATTACAAAACCCTGCTCAATGAGGTTGCCAATGATGGTGTGACATTATCTAAGAATGAAATCAATGTTGGTTTTGTGAATAGTCTCCCTGAGAAGTGGCTCATCTTCTCTTATGGACTTAGAAATGAAAATCACACTCAGACCCTTGACCTTGCTGATATCTATGGAAGGTTTGTCTATGAAGACAACCTTATCTCAAGGAGATACTTAGATAAAAAAAAAGGCCCTAATTACTACTCCCTTAGACTCTCCTATATCAACTACCTTTTTTTCTAACAACATTGTGCAGGATTTTCAAGAAAATTCTGATGATGAGGTTGATGAGAGAACTAGTGAGGAGTACCTCATAGATCTAGATATAGAATTTCATGAAAGGGACCTGTTGGCTAATTCAAAATGTTTTATAAAAAGGAAAAACAATTTTTCTGTTCAAAAGCAAATGAAGACATTGAATGTTACAAATGTGGCAAAAAAGGTCATTTTGTAAGAGATTGCTTTTCTAAAACGTCTAAACTAGCTTATAAATATCCTATACCAAATTCATCCTCAGTGTCAAGAGGTTTTCAACCTAAGTTTACCCTAAAGTTTATTCAGTCTACCCAACATACTCAAATCAGTTAGAGTGAACTAAAAGTCCAAAAGGACTACAAGGATGAATACAAGAAGATGAAAGCTAAACTGGCACTCCTTGAGGCTAGTTATCCTACTTCCCAGTCTTTAAAACCCTTTCAGTCAAAGAACAAAGGCTTAGTTGCTGAAACGTTCAATTAGGATGGGGAAGAAGTATCTGACGATGAGGAGGAGACAAGGGTTCAAGTACTAATGGCTCTGGCTAATGATGAACTCTCTGTGGGAAAGAATCATGCACGTAATGGTGAATGGATATACCTCACCATGAAAAAGGTAAATATTCTTCTCTCTATGGATGAGGACTCAAATTGGCATAATTATCTCAAATACATCAACATTGACCTAAAGTATGTTAAAGAACAGAGATTAAACTTGTTATCTAAATATAAAAAAATTGTTTTTGAATTAAATAAGTGTAGAGATGATCTACTTGCCCTAAAACAAGCAAAGTTTGAGGCAGTCACCCTTTAAATTCAAAACACTGAACTTACAAAGTTAAATCATGCTTCAAGATCAACTTAAAGAAGAATGAAAGGTCAATGAAAAATGGCTAAATAGTTCAAATAAAGTTAGTCAATGCATTAGTAAGCAAATACCAAACCCAAAAAAGAAAATTCTTGGTGGTGAACAGCTCACTGAATGATCAACCAAAAATGATGCTAAAGACAACACTTTTGTTCCTGCCTCCCTAGATTATGACCATGAAATGGTCAAAAAATCCAAAGACTGGGTTGAGAGACTCAACTCTGACAGGAAACTTCCAAACTTTAACACTGGAAGAATTCTAGTCCCTGAAAGTGAAGCTGTCAATGAGTGTCTTTAACTGACTGAGCCATCCTCTAATCCTGAGTCTTCAAAAGAATCAGGCTTAGAACTTTAAACTCCTCTACCGCCACTGAAAAATCTTCAGGGAGGTTCTCCAAGCTCTGAGGTAATGTCTTTGACCTACCAAGACCACTCTCTAAGGGAGAGATCTAGTTTGGGAACAATGAAACATACAAAGCCTGAAACTCAAGAATCTTCAAACAAGAATGTTTCAGGACCTGCTATTGTTTCTAACCCTAAACCAGTCACTTCTTTAGTACATATTAAAGTCAAAACAAATGACCAAGAGTCTAAAATAAACGAGCTAACAAAACTGGTACAAATGTTGATAGATGAGAAGATTAACTCAACTCAAAAGCCTTAGGAACCAAAATCTGTATCCTCATGACCTGAGTTATCTAAGTCAGTCAACTCATCCAAACAAAGTCAAGATTCTAAACCAAATGGCAAGAACCCTTATTTATCTAAACCAGTTAGAGCAAAACCTCTTCAAAAACGAAAGCTTAAATGTGACCTTTGCAACTATACCATTCATTCAACCGATAATTTCTATAAGATCCTCTACTGCATGTAATGGAAGAGAGCGGATTACAGGACCTCAGGCCATGACATGTATATTGCATCATTGAGAAGTAGTCAAAACTACAAGGCACAACCTTATCAGTATGCATCTCCTTCCAAACAGATTTTAAAATCCAAGGCAAAGCCTTACCCACCATGCACTCACTGTGGCTTCAACGACCATCGCCTTGATGATTATAGAAATTAGCCTAAGTGTAAAATCTATGGAAGTTATGATCATTTTACCTCAGAACATAATCGTGTCATTCAAATCAGAGGTGGAGTACTAGCTGAGTCCTCTCAGTCTAGTGAGTCCTCCATTGGTATGAGTTTTACTACTTGTGGAAGTAGTGTACACTCAACCACTGATCATAATGATTTTGAGCACTTTAAGAGAGGTGAGAAACTTTAGGCCACTAAGCCAAAGAGCCCACAAAGAAGTGGGTTCACAAGAGAAACTAACCAAGTTTATTATTTGTGAAGAGACACATCAAGGAGCCCATTTAGTACCTGGACAGTAGATGCTCAAGGAGTATGACTGGTGCTAAGAGTTATCTGCACAAATATGTAGAGCAACCAGGTTCTAAGGTAGTGTTTGGTGATAACTCATCATGTATTACCGAAGGATATGATTCAATAAACTGTGATGGTATTGTTTTCTCTAAGGTAGCATTTGTTAATGGTCTTAAATACAATCTAATTGGCATCAGTTAATTCTATGATGCTAAATATATTATACAATTTGATGATAAGAAAGGAACAATCTTTAATGCTAACAAATAAATTATGTTGATTGCCCTAAGAAGCAATGATGTATATGTCATTGACATGCCATCACTGACTCCAATTGGAGCCTGCTTCTTTGCTAAAGACTCAGAAAGGGTAAACTATCTATGGCACAAAAGGCTATCACACTTAAATTTTAAAAGCATTAATAAAATTGCTAAGCAAAACAAAGTTCTTGGTCTTCCTTCACTTTTTATTTAAAGGATTATGCATGTGAAAAAGGAAAACATAAAAGAGCTTCTTTTAAAACTAAACAAAACTTCTCAATCAAGAAATGCTTGCATCTTCTTCATATGAATCTCTTTGGACATGTCACTCCAATGTCCATTAATCATGAGAAATTCACTTTAGTCATTGTTGATGAGTACTCAAGGTACATATAGGTTTACATTCTCAGAAAGAAGAGTCAAGCAGCTGAAATGATTATGTCTTTTGTCAAGATGGTTGAAAACCAAAATGATGTTAATGTTAAACAAATTAGAACTAATAATGGGACTAAGTTTAGAAATACCAAGCTTGAGAGTTTTTGTGATGAGAAAGGAATTTCTCAGAACTTCTCTTATCCTTATACACCAGAACAAAATGGTGTTATTGAAAGGAAGAATAGAACTCTCATTGAGGCTGCTAGAACTATGCTGAATGGATCAATACTCTCTAAGCACTACTGGACTAAAGCAGTCAGAATAACATGTTACACTCAGAACAGATCAATCATTGTGAAAAGACATGATAGGACTCCTTATGAGACATTCAGAGAAAGGATACCAGACATCAGCTATTTTCATGTATTTGAGTGTTTATTCATAATCACAAGGATCATCTTGGGAAATTTGATGAAAAAGCTAATGATGGGTACTTCTTTGGATACTCATTTAACTCTAAAGCCTTCAGGGTGTTCAACACAAGAAGACAACAAATAGAGGAGACTTATCATGTTACATTTGATGAGAGTATTAAAGCCATCAGGTTCACAAATACCTCAGTAGATGAAACAGGAATTGATGATTCATCTAGATATCCCCCTAATGAATTCCTTCAAGGGGATGACCCATCTAGACAATATTAAACAAATTCTGATATTTCATACTACATCATCCCTCATGGTCGTTCACTCACTGAACTTATCCAAGAAAAACGTACGTGTCCCTGAAGTGATTGCTCCAAATGAGCAAGACAACCCTCAAACTGAGAATGTTGAAGGTCCTCCTGACCCACTAAACATTGAAGAGACAGAAGAACAAAATGTTCAAATGAACAAATAAATCATCAACCTACTTAAGAGACTTTAGGGATCAATACTGAAATTTTAGTACCAATCACTGAATCCCTAGCCCCTGAAGTCCTTTAGTCTTAAGATACAAATCAAGAATCAACAAGTTCATATCATGTTGCTGAGGATAGACGGTCAAAAGATCAACACATTAAACTTATGAATATTATTGGTGACCCTAGAGAAGGCATGCTTAAAAGAAGTATGGCTGCCAAGCTTACAGCTGCCTCAGCTAGTGAATGTCTATTTGTTGACTTTCTCTCTGAGATAGAACCTAAAAAGGTGTCTAAGGCACTGAAGCATCCTGGATGGATTGACGAAATGCAAGAAGAGTTGAACCATTTTTATAGAAACAAAGTCTAGACTCTTGTTCGACTCCCTTATAGAAAGATAGCCATAGGCTTCAAATGGGTGTTTTCAATCTCTACCTTCTTCCACTCCCCCACTTCTTCCACACAACACTCAAATATCCCACCATGTATTTAATGCGCACTCCCACAAACATAATCCCTTCCCAATGTGCCTTTCCAATGTCTACCTAACCGTTATCCATATGCCATGCCTGCAAAAAGCGCATGACACAAAACGGCTATATAGTAGCCGAAATGAAAGGGATAATGCAAGTGGTGAGGGTAGCATTAAATGTGGTTACCAAACAGTTTTTAACCTTTTTCAAGATAAAAGTTTAAAATATTAAAACATTTACACACACTTCTCTTATAAATATCCCCAGACAAAGAAGTTACACACACAAATTTACAAAAAGAAAATAAACTCT